>JACMIF010000781.1:0-31798 GCA_014805445.1 Diplogasteroides magnus
TTTCGCGATTGCTGTCATTGTTTCCTTTTTTCATTGTTTTCTTCATTCTATCTACAGTCTTACAGGGGATCACGACACTTCAGCACACAATAGGAAAAAGACACTTCCGCACAGCCATTTGCGCAAAAGCCTCTAAGCCAGTTTTGATCCCTTTTACAGTCCACTCAACACTGCCCCTCTTTGACTCACGAGTAGGGTAGGGTAAGCAACCATAAGTGCATTTTTTCTGACGTCTACTTTCCTCAGAGCGGCTTTCTCTCTTATGTGATAGACAACCGCTCCGATGGAATTAGATGACAGAAAAATGCACTTGTACTTGCTTTCCCTACCCTATTCAAGAGTCATACCTAACCCTGGGAATGCTTTCCCTTTCCTACGGTTTAGTACAACCTTTTTAAATGATGTCTTTAAAGAAGCCGTAAATGGACATTCTGGGTCAACTATTCTGGCAACGTAGTGTTGTTCAGCATCGAAAACTACATATAAACCCGAAAGCTTTTATTTTCAAAAAAATATTTATAGCGCGAACCATCAACACAATGTTCATTGGGTACTGTAGCAGGGAGATCAATAAATGAAAATCAGCGAGAGAGGGGAGGATTTGCATAGACGCCAGACAAAAAATACCGTACTTTCTAGGTAAATCCTCAGGCAAATCGTTGCGGGACCAATTTTATGTTGTTTGTGAAACTCACTTTACGGCTTCTTTAATATGCTATCTTTTCCTGTTTTTTTCGTCACTTGGTCGCTAATGAGTTTCCATAGTCCAGACTCGAAGTGAGAATGCAGTGCAAATTCCGTGCTTCCCAAGATTTTTGTGGTTTTCCGTGCTTTTCGATAGATTCTTTCCTAGATCTTTCCTAGGATTGGAACATTCGACTAGTTTGGAAGGCGAGAGTGAAACTGCGCCTCTGCCGACAATAGGTCCACGATGAATAGGGGAAGATAAAACATACATAAAAGAACTTTACGCGCCTTGGGAGCAAACTGAATCCATTTCTCCACCCATTCATTCACTGCGTTTTTATGATTCCCCAACTCTTTTTACGGGCAAAGCGAAACTGAGTCATGGACGTTTGCGCCATAATGGTGAAATGGACTTTATGGTTTCTAAATCAGTAGCAAAGTTCACTTCTCATCGGTCTGTTCCCATTGTAGCAGTTCTTTCTACGCGCGATGAACAAATGCTCGAGGGGAAAAGACGAATGAAAAACACACTTCACTACCGTTTTAGAAGCCGTAATGGAAATCTTGCGCCATCAATTGAAGGCTCAATCTGGAGCGTTTAAAAATAATTGTGTCGTAAATTTCGATGCAGTTGTCTCTAACCGCTTTCACATGCATGAACGTTCCAGTGAAAGCTCTTGGAACATCAGTATGCTTTTGTTTTTTCCTAATCTTTATCTACCTAGATTTTTTTGCCATTGTCAAATCTCAACGTTGTCTTTATTCACGTTCACAGCGATGGATCATTCTCTCCTGTCGGAACTCTTTTTATTTTGCCACTTCCTGGCTTTCTCACAGGATATATAAATGACAGGATATAACATTGAGAACACACTTTTTTTATTCTTTCACTTTCGTGTGCCGTGAGTGGGCGCACGCTATAGCGTGCCCGGACATTTTGTTCCCTTGAATTCTATAAACTGATCTGTTATGCGTAGTACCTACGCTCCTTACCGGTCCTTGTTATTTATCTGGCCTTCTCTATTGACTTAGAAAATATTTCCATTGTGGCATTTGTATAGAGATAAGCAAAACTTCATTCGGGTGTTTAATACTTATGCACGTGCGTTCCCAATGTGTCCTCAATGCTAAGTGAAAACCTTTCGGCTGTCCCTTTCACTTGCAAGAACGTTCCAGTGAAGACCATTCTTTCATTTTCTGCCTTTTCCGATTCGTCGCCCTCACTCCAGAATGTCTGCAGTTGCAGTCGTACTTGCGATCGCACTACACACAACGATGAGTGTCAAGTGTTACGGTAAGTGAATGCAGTGTGTCATTTCTCAATTCTTGCCTGTGCACTGTGCATTTCCCAAAATGTGCCTTTCGTTTAGCGGAAAACCATCTGGAGTATAAGCAGAACAGAACGGAGTTTGACTGTCCGGAAGAAGACTTCTGTCTAACGGTGCGTTATTTTTTCTGCTGTTTAGCAAACGTCGACTTCCATATTTCAGAGGAGTAACAAAACGACGACCATACGCAGTTGCGGGTTTTTTGACGTTCCGCCAAACATGCAAGTCGGATGCGTGGTAAGTTGGGGGTTGGTAGTTTGAGCAGGAGAAAAGTTATGTTGCACGGAATCAATAACTGTCAATATATACCGATCAGTGAAACATAACTGATTTCGTACTCAAACTGCCAACCTTTTAGTGGTATGTAATCGTCTAATGTATTCAATGATTCATCCAAACAACTTTACCTCTTTTCTTAACTGTTCTTACTGAAGAAAGGCAGCCTCTCAAAGAAATGGTGAATAGTGTTTGAAAATATTTTAGTACCGATTAATTATCCCTAGTCAGTTCCATATACTTGACGGTTGCAATGTCTGCACGGAGGATAAAGGGGGTTCAGCAGGGGGATTGTCCCATGTGACGGTTCCAATTGGCTTCTTTCTACTTCTTAAGTGGACAATCAAAGGTCCCTAGAACTCGTTCTGCCCTTCCCTATTCCTATGAAGATCAGAGAATAGAGGGAGAATGAGTGGGTTGCGGGGCGCAGTTTCTTGCCAAAGACGGTTTTTGTGATTTATGATGCTGTCGAATGGCTTGGCTCTTGTTTCACAAGAGAACTATTACATTAAAAAGGTGCTTAAGAATCAATTAAAACATTCAGCGATTAAAAATGATTAGATCATCCTTTACTGTGCAAAATAACAGTTTCTTCCATGTCTTGAGTTTGAAAAGGACTAAGAACGGACGTATTCAAAACTTGTTCTTGCTTCCTCCTTCCCTTTTCTAAATCCAAAGTGCGTTTTTCGACACTTTCACTATCTCGACGTGTGTTATGGCCTCCTTGCACGAACACGAAATACACATGAAATGGAAACTGGGGCGAAAATTTACATTTCTTCGAGTATTATGCACCTGGGCTTCTGTAGTATAGTGCATTCGTCTGTCGTCAGATTTACTAAAAGCTGTTGTCTCATTCATGTGATAGACATTCGGTCCACGATATTAAGACCATAGGCGGATGACCTCTACTGCCGTTTTGGAAAACCAAATCCCTTCATTGCAGTTGGAAGGCTGTGAGACAATAAAAGGCGACTGCCGGTGTTGTTGTCGTGTGAGTGTTTCGTCATTCCTTTCCGAAAAAGGAACTCCATTTTTCAGGGTGATTTGTGCAATGGTGACAAGCAACGATTGACTTGCCATGCTACTCGATTCACGCCTTTTCGACTATTCTCTGCGTTATTCCCGTTGCCCCTTATGATCTTCAGATGATACATGAATATGGATTCTGTGGCTAAAGTTAGGATTTCTAAATGGGTAGTAAAATGCATTTCTCATTCGCCTTATCATTTGTTTATCGAACGTAGGACCGGCGCAAATTAGACGAATGAGAAATGCACTTTACTACCGATTCAGAAAACCTACCTAAAGTGTCGCATTCTGGTGATTAATTTAAACCTCCTCAATTCAAATCTGAACTCACGACCCGTGTATCTATTCATAGACGATTGACAGAGGTTGGGATCCATTCTCAACTACAAACTACTGTGCTTTACATAAGTGTTTCTAAATCTGAAGTACATTTCTCATTCTGATCTCCGCGGAGCGATTGTCTCTACGTTCGATAGATGACCGATAAAAATGCTCTATACTATCGATTTATAAACACTTCTTTACATGTCTTTCCATTCTGTTCATTCCCAGTTTTTCTCAATCCTTGCGATGTGAAGATGCTATATTCTAATTTGATTTGTTTACGCACATAAATATGTCTTTCATTGTTTGTGTCTTTCGTATTTGCAGTGAATGGTTCGTTCGTTCTTCTTCTCACGTTGCATCTCCACGTTGAAGGCACACTGCAATGGATTATATTACTGATTTGCACAAGGAGCGTGTCACTCGATTTTTTGTGTGTTTTAGTAGCGATCAAGGGAATTAATCTCTGATTTACTGGTTCGAAGCATTATAAACATACAGTGAAACATATAAATTACCTTGGGGTCCACGTGTTTCTCACAGTCACCTTCTGAACGTATTCCGACGGCTTTTTCTTATCTTGAAAATAGTTATAAATTAAAACCACTTCACGGACTATTTACACACATAAATATTGGACTATTATCGATAATTAGACCGCGCGTAATGACGGAGTTATGTTGCGCTTTTTTCAGAATTCGATCCCTAAACGAAACGAAAGGTGATAAAAAGGTAATAAGATACTGCCTCAATTTATAAAGCTTAACGAGTACAACGACAGATGTCTTGTGCCGAAATCAATCAATACAGCTCATTCGTGGATACTGTAGCCTCGCGCTCCTCATCTTTTGATATTAGAATACAAAACTGACCATTTGATCTCTTCGCCGTCCGTCCATTGTCATGTCATCTCTATCGTCTCTTCACGAGCGGTCGCTCTTTTCACAATTCTGATATCCAAATTTGCTGCATTGTCCTTGAGATAACCAAATCATCCAGTACTTTTGCAAATTTCACATGTCTCCCTATAAAAGACCCCCTCTCCCTACCCTTCCGTCTCATTTCCTCAGCTCGACTCGTCACTGATCGGTCATCGTCCCCTTCTTCCAGCTGACTCATAAGGTACCTCCCATCGCCTACCGTACCCCTGCCTACCGTACCCCACGCTACCGTGCCCGTCATTACCGTATCCCTTTGCAGAATGGCCTCCGCTGACGTCATCAAGAAGATCGAGGCCGGATTTGCGAAACTGCAAGCAGCGCCCGCGGACAAGTGCAGCTCCCTCCTGAAGAAACATCTGACCAAGGAGGTACCGTATCCCCCTGGGACGACTACAGTATCCCCGTGTCTACCGTATCCTCCATAGCTACCGTAACCCCCTCATCTCAGGTCGTCGACGCGTGCAAGGACAAGAAGACGAAGCTGGGAGCCACGCTACTCGACTGCATTCAGTCTGGTCAGTGGGGATTCTTTAGGGCTACCGTATTCCTCTCCACAGCTACCGTAATCCACATCTTCCCTTCAGGAGTGGCCAACCTCGACTCTTGCGTCGGCGTCTACGCTCCGGATGCAGAATCGTACACGCTCTTCAAGCCCCTCTTCGACCCCATCATCCAGGTATACTGTAGGCTATAGGACACTGTAGCTACAGTAGCCCCTGGGTTCCGTAATCACGGATCTTCTCTTCAGGAGTACCACAACGGTTTCGCTCCCGACGCCAAGCAGCCCCCTAAGGAACTAGGAGAAGGAAAGACCGCAGAGCTCGCTGACCTGGACCCCGAAAAGGCCTTCATCAACAGGTACCGTATACCGTAGTCAATGCTACCGTATTCCCGACCTACCGTAATCCTCCTTATAGCACTCGTGTTCGTTGCGGTCGCTCTCTGGCTGGCTACCCTTTCAACCCTTGCCTCTCGCTCTTCAACTATATGGACATGGAGGGCAAGGTACGGAATCTGACCCAGTTAAGACGCATTTTGTCCAAGGGTCGAGGATGGGCGGACCAGAGATCTCAAACTCAAGCTAGAACCATGAAACTTGGTGGGTATGTACCCCTAGTGACTGTAAGTGATCCACCTCCGTGAGAACCGGGTCCGGTCCTAATTCACGGTTCTGGATGACGAAATAGGCCGAAAGTTTGGGAGGTCATAACTTCGTTCAAAGTGAAGCTAAAATTTAAATGAACCTATATTCTTGCTCCACTCGACGAGATCTTCAACAAACCTCTGGAACACGTCTTTGTATCTCTTCCCCTAAGCATGTTTACGATGCCGTTGTGCTGAACAAACAACAATTTCACAAAGTCAGGTTAGGTTAGATTCGAACACACACTACTTAGGATATGTAGTATTATAGTGGCAAGCAAGCACAGACTAGAAAGTACCAATTTTATTTTCCAGAAAAGCAGATAGTTCGAAAAAGTGAAAATAATGCCATTTTCGACACTTTTTGAAAATTCATAACCCAGTTATATCTCGATTCCAGACAAAGTATCTGAACAAAAGTTCCTTCGCTCGGGCCCAGCAATTTTTTTGGCACATAAAAAGTGGGGGTATCTCTGCAACACAAAGTCGATTTTTGAACATAGCCGAAAAATCGAAAATGTGAAATATGACCCCAAAATCATTCCCGATGACCTATGACTTTTAGTATCAATTTTGAAAGAGTATTTTTTGAGAAAATTTTTGAGCTAGGATGAGCTTCTGAAATCAACTTTAGGCCAAGTTATGATTTTTCCTCATTTTACTGGGAAAAATGAATCGATTTTCCATAACTCAGCCCAAAGTTGATTTCAGAAGCTCATCTTAGCGTCAAAAATTTTCTCAAAAAATACTCTTTCAAAATTGATACTAAAAGTCATAGGTCATCGGGAGTGATTTTGGGGTCATTTTTCACATTTTCGATTTTTCGGCTATGTCCAAAAATCGACTTTGTGTTGGGGAGATTACCCCCCACTTTTTATGTGCCAAATCAATAGCCGGGCAAGAGAGAAGAAACTTTTGTTCAGGCACTTTGTCTGGAATAGAGATATAACTGAGTTATGAATTTTCAAAAAGTGTAGAACATGGCATTATTTTCACTTTTTCGAACTTTCTGCTTTTCTGGAAAATACAATTGGTACTTTCTAGTGTGCGCTTGCTTGCCACTATAATACTACATATCCTAAGTAGTGTGTGTTCGAATCTAACCTAACCTGACTTTGTGAAAGCACAACGGCATCGTAAACATGCTTAGGGGAAGAGATACAAAGACGTGTTCCAGAGGTTTGTTGAAGATCTCGTCGAGTGGAGCAAGAATATAGGTTCATTTAAATTTTAGCTTCACTTTGAATTATGACCTCCCAAACTTTCGATCTATTTCGTCATCCATAACCGTGAATTAGGACCGGACCCGGTCCTCACGGATGTGGATCACTTATAGTCACTAGGGGTACATACCCAGCAAGTTTCATGGTTCTAGCTACAGTTTGAGATTTCTGGACCGCCCACAGTGGAGGGGCCCTCGATGGCAGCCCAGAATGCGTCTTAAATCGTAAATGAAGTCCCACTTTATTGAGGTCCACGAGGCCTCGACGTGGCACTTCTTGTCGTGACAAATGGTAGATTCTTCAATATATGCAACTGGAACTTTGAGATGGATCAGAGTGATCAAAATATAACAAATTACGTTGATTGAGCAGACTATATTTCGGCAGACCAAAATACTTGTATAGGCTGAAAAAATCACTTCGATTGTGCGAAAACAGTTTACATACAAGCCTTCTGTGCAACTTTTATGTTACATTTCAACGGTTTTCATTGTTGGAAGATTAATATTTCACTCTTAATTAAGTAAGCTATTTCATACAACCAGGAATCGGCAACACACATTGAATTCAATAGGTGCTAAAGATCAGGAATCACCAAGGAAGAAAAGGCAGGTCACACGAGTTCCCCTGGGCAGTGTTTCTAGCCTTTCGTTAAAGGCGGTGAACATGGAACCGACAGGAAGGAATCCCTCTTTCTAGTGCAAGATGACAAGGAATCGCTGGTAGTGGCCTGAAATTACTTCACTTTGCATTCGACCCGCCACTTCATTCTTCATTCATCTCCTCTTGTGTTGACGTCCTCACTAGGCTCAGCCTTTGCAATTCCGCTTTATCACTATCCCTTCACCTCTTCCCGTTGCTGTTCCAGGTCCTTCAACCTGTAGTAGTTCTCCATCCTTACTACTCTTGGACAGAAGTGTATATTAATCGAGAATTTTATTCATCTTTACTTTGTCGCTCTCATGCCATCTCATTTAGGTGGTGCTTATCTGAGGGCAGCGCATTCGCGCACTCGTCATCTATCATGAAGAAGTCGTCTACGGTCAGGTGTTTGTTCGGATCACAGGCTGGTCGGCGAGGTCAGATTCCATTCCGCCCATTCTTCTTTACTTCTCTTGACTATGGTTTTCAGTATGTGGACAGATACTACTCCAAAGATGGGAATTTATTGAGTTGACTCTCCGGATGAAATGCTGGAGCGCCTTGAACATTTGCGAGATAATGGTGAAATGGACTCCTGCGCCGTTAAAACGACGACAATGGCAGTGCATTGTCCATTTCATCGTTATGATGCAATTATCGATGGTACCCCTGCATTTCACCGACTATTCTTCCCTATTTTCTTCCTTTTCTTTCAGGAGTTACCGCAGACGACATCTCGTTTTCTGACGAATTTATGGATGTATCTGACGGAAAGACAAAGGTTTGAATTATAATCTCACGTTACCTATCACAAGCTGTTATATGTCATGTTTAACGGCCAATATTTCGCCTTACTCTGGTTGTACCGTAATCCTTCTACCGATACGGAAATGCAAGCTCGGGAAAAAGAAAACGCTCTTGCAGGACGATGTTTCGCTCTTCAAGCAGTCATCTCCTCCACAGGCATTGAAGCCATCGCGTCTCTCTAACAGAAGGCCGCTGGCCGATATAACCAATAGGTGAGTAAGAAAATGGACAGTGCTATGGTTTACGTGATGAGTTGACATATTCGAGTAGTTATTTTGTAATTCGTAGCTCGATCTTCCAATCGTTGGCCGCACAATCTGTCCACGTAGATTGATCCGAGTCTCTCACGATCATATGACTATCTCACACCCTCCATTGATCTCATATTTACTTATGTCCACAAGGCATGCCTTCGCAAGCCATTGTTGTTATCTTTTTCTAGAGGCAAGAATACAGGGCATTATTTCAGTGTGCATATGAAGTGTCATCTCACTCATATATGTATTCACAGTGATGGTCAGTGACGCCAATAACGGTGGCTACTGTAAATCTATTTCCATTTAGAGGGAAATCGAAAGATCTTAGGTCGTCTAAATACCGTAATTTTTCAGAATGTTCGAGGTTTCACCTCTGAGCAGTCGCAATCTCCGCTCCTCTTCCACTCCTTACTTGAGGGGTTACTCCAGGAAACGCCTTACTATCCCTGAAGACAACGAGTACAACAAAACCATTCCGGAGGATACTGCACCTGAACAGGTAAGAGATTACGGTAGGAAATCCTGCTTATGAAATTTATTACGTTAGACATGATTTCTGTAGCCGAGAGTACCGTAATCCTTCAGCTCGAGCTCCGTCGCTCTCCTCGTTTCGATATGTCGTCGCTGGCTGTATCATCGCACTCGAAAGAGGGCGGTCTCCACCCTCTGCAAGATCACCATTCCCCTTCCACTTCCCTACATCGATCCAAGACCTCCCCCGCACTCTTCTTGTCACCGCGTATTCTTGAAGTGGTGAGTTTCTTGGTTACGGTAGTTGCTAAACCAATTGATAATGAATTTAGGAATATTCGCTGAAAACCTTGGACAAGGTCGATTCACAAGCGTTTAGGAGAATTAGCGGTGAGTTCGCTAGCTTTTTAATCTTGATATCTTATTTTTTGAAATTTGCGAAAGATATCATCTACTGGTCTCTGAATTTCACAACTGCGTTTCATTGTTTACAAGCGCCTCTATTCATCATAACTGCTCATTCGTTTCCAGGCGAAACCCTGTCCGACCTCCTGCGTTCACTCGGAAACGAGCAATTCAACAAGAAATACGTCATCATCGACTGCCGATATCCATACGAGTACAATGGAGGACACATTGTTGTGAGTCTCGACTCGATTTGACAAAATACGGTAGCTTTCAAGCTGGATGAATTTTTAATATGTATTGTTGATTTAACAAACACTATCTTTAAAAATATTTTGATTGATGTTTGGAAAAAAACTGCCAATACCGCAAGCAACAGGAAGGAGAGGGACGAAACCCATTTTCAATAATTGGTTTAAAAAGTTGCCAATTGATTCAGAACGCCATTAATCTGCATGACTCTTCAACGACGATGGTCTCTTCGACCTACTTCGGTGATAACTCCATTCTTCGTGACGAAGACACGGGAGAGAAGAAGATTGCCATCTTTCATTGCGAGTTCAGCGAGAAGAGAGGACCGGCCATGTGAGTCGAATGTTATTCTTAGTACCTTAGCAGTGAATTTACCAAAACACATTATTTCATGGTAAATTCACTATTCTCGCCTGCTACTACAATATCTTTTAATATTGTCAGAGTACCGTAACCGCATAATTTTCGTCTCAGGGCCAACGCTCTTCGTGCCACCGACAGGAACCTGCATTACTTGACTGTGCATCACGAGGAGATATATGTGTTGGAAGGAGGATACAAAACATTCTTTGCCTACTTCGGAAATGTAAGGCAAGCATGTATACAGTAGAATTGGTACTGTAGAATATATCGAAAAGAGCTGCGAAAATCAATAATGATATGGACTACTGTCTTTTCAGGACCTCTGCACTCCGTGCGCATACGTGCGAATGAAAGACAAGGCGCACGCAACTGAGCTGAAGAATTATAAAGCGCACAAGAAGAGCCGCCCCGTCGCATCTGGGATACGATCGATGAATTACTGTACTGCACCGTCCACATGCATTTCCAATCCCAGTTTATCATAATGCGAGGACTTCGTAGGTCCGAATGTACCCTACCTCCATCTTTCAAGTGTCTGTTCGTATAACTTAATAAGTCAATTGTCATTTTAATTCTTTCATTGACATGTACAAAATTTGTACTACAAATCGGAAGGGACCTTTTCTGCGCTCCGGTGAGGTGAACTGCCAAAAAAGTTCTGGGCTAGGAGAAAACGAAAAAGAAGTGAAGCTAGGCTTTTGTGCCTTCTTTTGCTAAGTTCCGGGGTTCAAATTTCATAATTTCTGGCGGTCGTCTAGTGGGTAAGATCATGGTTTATAGCCCCGATCGACGGGGGTTCGAATAAAGGAAGATATTATACCATATGCCGGTGACAAATGCGCGCGGGAATGAAGGTAGTCCTGCTAGCTTAATGTGATAGGTATGGTTCAATGTGCTATATAGCACCTAAGCACCGGTTCATGACAGTGATATCATTATATAAAATTAAGTAACAGTTATGTCGGTATTGTTGTTATTGTCGGTAAGCAGTGATAATTTAATAATAGTAATGTCGGTATTGTCGTTATGTGTTATCTATGTAAGCATATGATCTGACTATATATTTTTTTTAGTACCGTTTTCATTATTCCTAAAAATTGAGGCTGCTGCGATAAAGAGGTTCTTTTGGAGAGAAAACAAAGAAAGGAAAGAAATTCGAAAAGTGTTTGTTTTGGCTGTTCACTCGCAACAAATCTCTTAAGCGAACATTCACACAACAGAGTAACATTTGAATGAAAATTGTAGTCATTGTGCATATTGTGCCAATAAACGTATATAAATATGAACCGAATGTATTTTATGTTCACTCTCACATAGTGATACTCGAGGATTACCGACGTGTATAGAGATATATGTGTGATGATACTACAATAGGTGAACTTAAATTCTGAATAGGTCGTCCTTAAAGTTGCATAGCGAGAGATGACAGCACTTTAAATTTCACTGTGGAAAATGACGCTGTCAGGCACCTGTACAAATGGTGACAGTTGATATTGTGACTTCGATGAAACGTTTGCATGTTTTTGTAACGTTTGCGCATATCAACAGAGGGCGTATGATAGAGGAAATCGGAGTCATCGTTCATTCTGTACATTCAGCTGTACTGAAGTATCCTTAGAAAGCCTCTCTGTCCACTGTGTCCATCGCACCAGTCAAAAATGCTCAGCATCATCGTCTTTTCTTTCCTTTCAACATCTCTTGCCGTAAGATTCACCTATCATTTCCTTTCTCATTTTCTTCATCAGCTGGACTGTGGCAGAACAGACTGCGCAAGCAAAGGGACGTGTATCGGAGGGACTAAACTCGCCCCGTTGTGTCTCTGTGATCTCGGATACTCGGGCACTCGTTGTGAAACCGGTCTGTTTCCCGTTTACTACCGTTCATAAGTAGAGCATGTCTCCAGTAAGTCAAAATGGGAAGCGCTTCTATTCCATGAATGTTCGTCGAGCCAATCTACAAATGGAGAACATTTCAATGCCCTTTAGGCCCAGCCAGAAGCATTCATTCGTTATGAACAACAACCAGTGCATGAAATGATCTCTATTGTGAAATCGCCAGGACGAATTGTATGAGACTTCTCTTTCAGGAACGAGTCTCCTTCCCTCTGCCATCACTTTATGTGAACCATCTGACTGCAATGGAAATGGAATTTGCATGGGCTTCAAGGCTTTACCCATGTGTCTATGCAATCTGGGATACTTGGGACTGAGATGCGAATTGGGTTGGTATACTGTATCTATCAATAGGAACACTGCGACCCCTTTGTGTATCGATAACACCTCCGTCGACAGTATTGATTATGCAAGCAGTTGATTAAGGATCCAGTTGTGATGTGCTCATTGACAATAGCACTATGGCAAATAGCACTATGGTAAGACAATAGCACTATGGCAAATTACGCCATAACGATGTTATGCACACTTGCGTCATCACTGTCACAGCGCATTGTCCATTTCACTACTATGGCTCAAATGTACATGACACTCGTATCTTTGGCCAAGATGTTGTTGCAGAGCCTCTGTGTATCAGTGCCATTGATTGCACCAACAATGGATTATGTCTGGGAACAGCGAAGAACTTCACTTGTCTGTGCAATTTGGGTATGAATAGGCGAACACTTGAAGGGACAATTCTATTTTCAGGTTTCACGGGATCCAGTTGTGATGTGCTCATTGAAAAATAAGCATATTCCGTCATTGAGAATGCCCTGAAATACATTCTCATTATCTGTACATACTACCCATCCTTCTCTTTTTTTTCGTTCCCATCCATTTAAGGGATCGAACAGGGATCGAATCCGGCACCCTAATGGTTTGAATGGTTACATACGATAGATTTGCCTCGAAGAACTCCACCTCCTTCCTCTATAATTTTTGGTATGCCAGTGGTCTTGTGGTGTAGTGGTTATCACGTCTGCTTTACACGCAGAGGGTCGCCGGTTCGATCCCGGCCAGGATCATTGTTTTTGACATTTTGAAAGATCTGTACAATAACGTTTGTTGTCGCGAAAATCCTAAATTGACGAAACGGTCGAGTGAAAGGAAAGGTCCGATGCCCTTTTTCGAAATTGGTATACCGTAACTAGAACTTCAGTTGGTCCTGAAATTTTATTATCATTAATGAATTCATATTTTTCTTTCATTGTCTTCACTGGTGGATTCGAGCAATGTGAAGGGCGAACTCTGGAAAAAGAGCGGTGGAAGTTGAGAATGAGGCGTTTATGGACTCCATACGTGAAATATCATTGGTGAGGTTGGTCGAACGTCGATTTGTCCAACATCAACGTAACCAATTTCTATGAGAAGATGGTCCTCATCTTCATCCGATCAAGTCCTCACTACTGATTTCAATAATATTGTTGACCCATCAGTCTTGCATCATACCATTCTTTGACACTCATCCAAATGATCAATTCATGGATCGAATTTCCAGCATGAACTCCTTGAAGAGGGCATCATTGTTGCTTTCGTCCCCCTTAACTTCTCTTCGGGAACGAGCCAGTTACTCGACCTCCCGTGTATTCCTCAACGAATGATTAATGTATTCGGTGGAGAAATTCAATCCTGCTACGTCAAGACTCTTGATACTGTCGAGGACTTGCCCAGCTAATTTACATAAAATAGCCAACGACTTCGTGACATAGAATATAGTCGCTGAAAAAAGAAGCCTAGCAAAATTTACATGCAAAGCTCATTATTTTTCACGGACAACTGTATCTCGTTCGTCTCGTTCCAAACTCTATAAAACTGTATCTTGGTCTCGTTACGTAAGTGATATCGACGATAACAGGATGTGAGGATTTTAATCCGCCGATATTTACTTCGTCTACGATCTTAATCCGTTGATATTTGCGATAGTCGTAGTTCTATGTAGCTCATATTCATGTATCAAACGCAGGAACATCATCTTCAACACGAGGGTAACAGACTCTGAAGAGATCGAGCAGCGGCACTGGTGTAATATCTATGTGTGCATTTGAGTGTCCACTAAAGAATTCACACAAAAACGATACAATAGCCTTCGTGCCATATAAAGAAGTTAGTGAACAGTCAATTGATTACGTGTGACACGAAGTGATCTTCCTTCTTTGGCGCGTCTTTCGGTTGTTCATGTGAATGGGTCAGTATCTATGATAATCTCAACCCATATCCATTGATCCGAAGTGAATTTGATAGTGACTACACTGTCCCGTCCCGATAATCTTGCACTGACTGCAGTTGTGCGCACGTTAATTCAATTCATTCATCTCAACAGCGTTCATGCGAGAATCACTTCTTCACCACTTTCTTTTGTTATTTCTGTTATTCAGCTTCATCTTGAAGCTATTCACTTGTAGTTTTCCAAGTTACCAAGTGATAAACCTTATTCATTCATTCAAGTAACGCTGTCATGCATGCAGTTCCATCTAAATTTATCACCTGAAATCTAATTAGAATAGATCGTGTATAGGAAGGCACGCGAGCGTGTGCGTGTTTTGATCGCACTCTCATCCCCCGTATGTAATCAGTCCCTTGGATTGATGTAAGTGGCCAGTCTCTTACTCTCTTTCTCTCTCAATAATAATGCTACTGATTAGCAAGCAGTGGTAGCTCCTAACCGAGTGAGGATCACAACACCTTCAATTAATGCTCTTTGAATACCGTATTTTCCTTCTTTTTTCGTCGATCACATAAACTTCATTACTCTTCGACGGCTTCAGCGCATGCAAATATAAAATTTTGACAATAATGCTTTACCGTTGTTTTAGAAACTGCCCTGTCAATATGCAACAGCATATTGAGTATTTGTCGGCATTTGAGCAATTCAACTTTGGTTAGGCTTTCTCATTGACTGAACATAAATGCTAATTTCAGTGAGCGCCTTAATTTACAACACTCTGTTGATTTTCATGATTATTCGATTTACAAGAAAAGACGTGGGCACATACAAGTATTTGCAAATCACATTCGCGGTTAATGACATAATATTCGCATGCGCATATAAATTGATTCATCCTGTAAGTTTATCCAGACTCTTTGGTTGGCGTATTCAAAAAATAGCTGAAAATGAGAAAAATAACAGAAGGAAAACGATGTTCCATCACTCATCAGCGACTAATGGCCATGGGTTCCACTGTCTATAGAAGCAATGTAAGTCCCTCTTCAATCTCGAATTACTATTCATTTAGTTTGTAACTGCGTTCTATTGTTCTTCATTTGCTGCAACTTTCGCTTTGATGGATTTCCATTTCCTCTACAGATATTGGGCAGTGAAAAGGTTTCCGAGTGTAATAATCCACAAGATCATAATTTGCTGCAGTCCTGATTGTATTCGCTTGTTTACCAAACCAATGTTCATTGCATTTCTCACTTCCATTTACGCTGTTGTATTCATGACATGGTAAGCATTGAAGGACTGCGATGCTTTATGAAGAGTACCTTTACTCTGATTTAAAGGAGCTGTTCCACGAACTTTGTTCTTCGTGTTAGGTGGTTCGATGGGGTCTCAACATCACTTTAGCAAAGCAATATCTTCTCAAAAAATTTCCTCGGTCTTCAGTCAAATATTCAAATATCTACACTTGAACGATTTCACTCCTACCGCGCTAAACCTGTAGTGTCAATAATTACGGTAGATCCACGCTGTCTTCTCTGTTCTCTCTCTTCCTGTCACATTCTCTTCCCACCACCGAGCCCCTTCCCCATTGCCCCCTCCTCCTATTCTCTCTGGCCTCTCTCATGACCTACTGGTCTCTCGTCCTCTCTTCGTTTTCCCTCTCCTCTCTCTAGCCCCTTCCTGCCTGATCAAAGAACCGTCCAACTACAGTAATTTTCGAACTTCCTTGCGCTGCAGCAAGTTGGGTAATATTCGCAAGAGCATGCAACCTTCACAGAACATCTTCTAATGAGGAAACCGATCTAGCGGCGCTTTCAGTTTATACACGAAAAAGTTCGTGGGACAGCTCCTTTAAGTGGTGCATCCTGTTTGATCTTTAATAAGCCGACAGACGATGGCATCACAGACATTGCGGAAATTGTTGCTGAAAAGTACAACGTGGATGCCAGACAGCTCGGATGGATTTTGGGCGATTTCTTTGTAAGTAGGCCAGTCAAGTGCAGTGGCAGTTTCGCCGTCCAGTTTAATTCGGATTGGTTGTTCCTCAACATAGAAGGGCCAATCATTATAAAACAATTTGGTATTGATAATATTGCCGCTTCCCTTCACTACTGCTTTGTTACGAGCCCGAAGTGTAGCCGAATTTTGCAGCGTTATGGAACATTCAACTACGGATCCCTTCTGGCAGTCTTACTCAACACAGTCGTTACGTCCATATGCACATCGGTCATGATTTACTGTGGGCTGGCCATTTACCGCTATCTTAGAGAAACTAGTAGTCAGGTTCGTACGAGTACTGATGTCTGCGCGGAATTGCTCCATTATGAAGAAATGAAAACTTGTGTCGTAGACATTTTCCGGTATAAGAGTGGTCTCCATTAAAGGAACTGTACCACGAACGTTTTCCAGTGTAAGGTGGAAGCGCCACTTAGAACATTCACCATAAATCAGAGAAAATTATGTCGACGATGAGCAAGGTGTAATTCGACTTCACACGTTGGCCCCTGTCGAGTGGCGCTTCCACCTATTACTCGAAAAAGCTCGTGGTAGACCTCCTTTAAATTTTCATTTTATAACCTTGGCACAAACATCTATGGCGCATCCGTCGAACATGTTTCGTAAAACTTGTGCATTATTCAGATCTCCGAAGGCTCGATCTCTCCACACAAAGCTCTTCCGCGCACTTTGTATACAGACTGTAGCACCCATCGCATAGATGTACATTCCATTCCTCGTGGTCCACGTTGCTCCAATGATCGGAGTAAACTTGGGAGTGCTTTGTGACCTGTGCGGCCCCATCATTTCCTTCTTTCCTACAATCGATGCAATCATTATCATAATCTTCGTTACCGACTACAAAAAGGCCATAGAAAGATTGTTTGGTCGGTTCAAACCCAACAGTCGTCAGACAATGCCAACGACGTACTTGAATACCCATTCTGTTAGTGGTATTAACTAAGTTAATACGTTTATATTATTGCTTTTGTGTTGAATACACTCATTTCGGATCATTTTCGAGTTAAAACATCAAGCTTTCGTCAAGATCCAACAAGAAATTGTTGTGAATATGCAGTCGGTGGACTTTACTTCAGCCCGAATGCCAATGCAACAATTAAGAATAGTTAACGCATGCTGGAATCTAGGGCAACGCATAAACTGCTTTCGGACCGGCCGTTTAATTGAGAATAGTTGTTAAAATTATCGATGAGGAAGAAATATAACTTTAACTTTATCAAATAAATTACTAGGGTGCTGGAATGTCTGGATATTGCACAATAAAACAAATGAGACCTCAACAATGTACAGTGTCCGCCAGGGCTACAGAATCCGGGTTTTTAACTACAGTAACCTTGCCTAGGGTGGCCACCAGAGATCGCTCATTAGTGGTCAAGGATCCGGAGGTCTTCGCTACAGTCATTCCGTGGAACGCAGGTGCGAGGGCTCGAAGGTACTCGAATGGTCTCTCGAGTGATGCGGAGAACTCGGAGATGATCATGAGATGTTGGCGGAATCCCTTGTTCGCCTCCACCTGAAAACATGAATTGGATTCAGAGAGAAATCATTGGACACATGCACATATTGTGTTCGAAATTCAGACCAATTCTTATTGTGACCAAATTTTCAAAAAAAATAGAGAATCATTTTACCATAACAAACAGCGATTTTCCTCCATGGCACTTCTTTTTTGAATAGGCTATGTTTCTGTTAAGTCTGAAAATACCTACCATGGAGAAGAGTTTGTCCTCGTTTCCTCCCAAAATGATTATCGATCGATTTGCAGCGATGTCTCCAATCGATAGAGTGGCGTTGTCCGGGAGTGAGAGGGAGAGGTCGGAGACCAGTCGGGCAGTCCTCAGAGAGGAAATTCTCCTCTTGAACACACGATCCACAAGGAGAATCACGTGAATGCTGCAGTATTCTACAAGAGAAATCATTAATATTCTATGATGCAACTGTCGACATCGCTTTTACGGCAGATATGTCAAAGTCGTTCTGATCTTTCATCACTTGAGACATGCGAGTATTCCCCCAAAGCAAAATTATACCTACAGTGCCTACAGTGCGGTAACTTGCTCACAAAAATCTGGTACGACATCCTCAGCCTAAGTGCAATCAAACCAGAATAGAAATCTCACTGCCGTACCAGGATAGTGCAAATGACTGGAGACGAATGGTGTCTTGAACCGAGGCGCGAGCTCTGATCCCACTGAAATGCAACCATTATTTCCCGAAAAAGAAGATATTATGAATGGGAAACTCACGCTTCTGATGAATCCCCGGAGCGTCATCCTGAAGTGCAAAGGTTGAATACAATGTGAATATATTCATACTTATGTCTATTTCCTGTTTCCAGAAAAGTTAAACGTCTTCAATAAATACTGATCGTTGAACAATTAGGCTAATTATTATACAATATAAAATTTTTATTAGTCTCTGAGATCTTGTTAGTCGGCAATTGCACGTAAACTCTTATAAAAGCAACAACAACCGGACAAAGCAAGCGAATATTGCAGCAGTACCACCACCTTGGCGTTTTGGCATAAATTAGTATATGTGAATTGAAAAATGTCGCGTATGAATTTCTGAAGCCCAGAACACTTCTGTGAGATCATCTGTTCACTTTTCGACCTATTGATAATATAGAAGAATGATAGGTCAAAAAATTATCGTTTGCACAACACTCTATTTCCTTATCGGATATGGGGGCAGTTTTCTCAACGGGGAACACATATATGCATTATGGCACTTTTCACTCTATATTACCTTTGGACAGACAAGATTCGGCTGGATGGATTACGATATTGAAAAGTTCGTTGTGGCGAAAGATAAGTAAGCATGTTTAAAATGGAGATCAGTAGTTCCTAAGAGTAATAGCAAGATGGTTAAATAGCTCATAATGGCACTGTAGGAAGCGGCTGTTGCTCTTCCTCCAGGGTCTGGAGCTGCGCCAGTCTCTTCAACCCCTGTCTCTCCATGAGATAGGCCCGGTCAGAGGAGACCTTTACAACATCGGCCTTGTTCGATTCATTCATTATCTTCTCGTCTCGGATCAGCTTGCAGTGTCCCTGGTAGTAGAGGAAGACGGAGACGATGAGGGAAAGGACGACCACTACTCCGAGAATGGAGAATGCAGAGGTGTGAGGGGGAGAGTCCATGTCGGCCTGAGAGAGAATGAGCACACGAATGGTTAGCCACCTCCTCCAACCCATATATTCAGTTGACACCCAGTGGCTTCTGGACACACTCTTTTTGCATGAAACTTGAGCAGTTCAGAAATGCAGCGCAGTGATTAATGATTGAGGTTATGCGAATTCCGTTATCAGTAAATATCACTCAAAATTCTGCTCAGACCTGTGTTAGAAGAGCATTGAAATTTTCAAAAATTAAGCGTGGACGCCACTCAAAAACGTTTCAATTTGTGTTAGAAGGGTTATGAAGGTTAGTTGGTAATTGAAATGATGACTTACCGCCAGTTCCTGCTCCTCGAACTCCCTCTCCTCCAGTGGCAACTCGTTGCCGTCGTCACCCAACACGACAACCATCGACGTTTGGGAGGAGACGAAGCCGTACTGAATGAGGAAAATGTATTTTATGGCGTTCTGGAAATGCCGTCAATTTTCAAAAATTCGCATAAGAAGTTTCTACTGTAAAAGCAGACGAAGATAATTACCAAACGTAAGGTTCTCACTCAATGTGTGAAGGCATCATAATCACATAGATACGCAAAAATAATCTCACGTCTTGATACGAACGTTCTACATCTTTGGTATCAAAATCGTGGGCATGTCAAGGATGTTGAACTTAAGCAAGCGCTAATCGAACGAATTGAATGAGACTGGGTGGAGTCAAGTCTTAATATTTACTGCAGCAATTATTTGGCTCACACCTTAATTATACTAAAATCTTAGAGACAAACAACTTTCTGAGAAAATTCCCACAAGATTGTCCACGGCTCGGGATTGAGCTAATTTGAAGAGCATCTACGCTTTCACTCTGAATACTACAGGAAAACTGAACATATTCATGGCCGCTACCCTCTTCTTAGCGATTATCTCTACTCTCGAATGGCGATCGCTCAAAACGACTAAATGAGTCTCAACTGTCAGATTTTATGGTTAATCTCCTCATCGTCAACAGCCTTTTGCAGCAATTATTCGCTGTTGCGGACGTGTACATTCAGAAACACACGTGGCCTCTACGATTCCTTCATAACCCCCACGACTCGATTGTTATCTGTCGTAGGGAAAACGAAGATGAGGAAGCATGTTCTTTTGGAATTATTATTTGTTGATCAGATATCTGCAGGCCAACCTGCGCAAGGGGGACAATATAACTATGTTAGCGGTTTTCGGAGCGATTTCGATATTGAAAAATTCACAGCTTACCTTGAGTGATAGTCTCTTGATCATGGCAGCCACATTCTGCTTCTCCTCCACGCTTTGTGTCGTGGAGTCGAAGAGTCTCTCGTACTGAAACGAATTTTTATAATATCAGGAGCTTTGCATTTTCTTCGAGCACAATTCATAATTTCTATGAAGTAAACTCATTCAATTCATTGAACTTTCAATGTATTATTCCTTCTCTGTGTCCTTTCTAGAGAAAATTGACGTTGGAAAAATCGTTACCTTTCTCACACTGAGATGCGCCCACATTCTCTCTACGAAGTTGCCAATCGAAGGGTCGTCTCTTCCGCAGAGAAGCAGGGTCTTGGGAGAAGCTTCTTTAATTTCGTCGAAAAGTGCTGGGTCGATACAAGCAGAGGATGCCTTGACTTCGGTCAACTGTAATTTTCTCATTCACTCCGTTAAATTGTACAAAAGGACTGATGCTTACCGCATGAAGCTCATGCACAGTGATTGCAAAATCACGGATGGCATGGTTTCGAACTCTATTTCTAAGTTCCCATAAAATTGTGTTATCAGCAAGATATTTTGAACCTTGTTTTCGTTTCCATTGACTCCCTCTGTTTCCACCAAAGCATTGACACTCGATCCCTTCTCAGGCACATCGGAGAATCGTCCCAGTTGGAAGAAATCCTCTCCAGAGAAGAGAAAGTCTTGTTCTCCTTCAAAAATCAGTGAATATAACCAAGCGCCTGCTTTTTGTTGCCATCAATTGAATGATGAGGATTTGTATGCGCATGCCAGCTATTTGACGTACTTGGAGTGAACTCTTCCCACAAGGTTCGCAGAAGGTTCCACTTACATATCCTTCTATCGTCTACCGTACTCAAATTGCCGCCAATCCTTTACTCTCTTATTATACATTTTGGCTACCTCGTATACTCTAATTTCATGCATAGTCTAGTACTTAACATTTTCATGAAAATTTATGTCAGAATGACGAAATTGACACTTGAGTCGTTCGAATAATCTTACAACTATAGCTCCCATGACCAGATTCATATTCATTATGTTTCTGACCAGAAGAAATGACTGAAGAGACGTCCACAGCTTCGTCCAGATACGTCACTTTGATGTGCTTCAGCAGGGGATAAGCAATTTCATGGTAGAAGCCTGTATTTACCAAGTTCAGAAATAAGTTCACGGTAGACGCAAATTACCGGCAATTTGAATGGTGGCGTCTGCATTCTCGAAGATTCTTCGCGCCAGACCAGTTGGTTGTTGCCGACCTGGAATATGATAGACCTCCATGGACCACTACTGATCAGTTCTTACATATAGTTCTTTTATATGGAACAAGTCGTAATACGATAAGAGATACCTATTCGATAGAGCACTAGATTTTTATAATAGGTTGGGCACTGTTGGAAATGGTATTATGCTGACCTCCGAGCTTCTTCATGAGCAGGTAATCTGCATCGTTACCGAACGAGATGGAGTTTACGCTGTAGTTGTAACCAAGCTGGGAGATCGTGTCCAGGATGTCTGCGTGCTCCTGAAACAAAATTTTTTGAGTCATTCATGGTCGAGCCATAAAGATGTGAATATTTAGCAGTCATAAATGACAGCGCTATTATCACCTTGAGTCCAACAGTGGCCTTCCCGTCACTGAGAATCAGGACTGATGGCATGAACGAGGACCTGCCCTTCTCCGCTGCAGCCAACATCTGACAAGGCATTTTTATTCCATTTATTGAGAATTCTTTCACCTGAAGGGCTGTCTCCAATGCCTGTCCGATGTTCGTTCCTCCGTTTGCCTCCATTTTGTCAATAAACTGCAAAACAACGTAAATTCAGTAATTCGGACCTTTTTAACTTCTATTAAAAAATTCTGGCTATATTCGTCAGATTACTGAATTCAAAAATTCAGCTCAAACTATTTCGTTACCTTGCCAACTTCTTCATCAATAAATTATTTGAATATTTACCTTCTTCGCATCGATCTTCGACTCGGCGTCTAGTGTCGTCACCTCGTCCCTCCAATGCTCGATGTTCTTGTCGAATGTGATGATGTTCAATCGATCGGTCTCCGAGATCTCGTCCAGAATCTCGTGCATGGCATCTTTCAACTGTAAACAATTTCATTTCTCTTGCTTCTGATCGCGATGGCTAGCGTGACTATGAATAAACCAATTCATGAGAGCTTTTGAAAAAAATCTAAATTTTTCCCATAAAAATACGAACCTGTTCCAACTTCGTTCCCTTCATCGAGCCACTCTTATCCAAGACGAAAATGACTGTCTTGTTGCCGGCCTCCAAATCCTCAGGAGGAGAGTACTGGTGCAGGAAGTAGCCGTCTACCTGGAAATTTTTGGATTACTCGACCTGATAACTGCACTACCGTAAAGTGTACTGTAGGACTGACCACTTGCAACTCCGTAGCTCCTTCGGGTTCGGTTGTGTTGTAAAGGAGGACGAGCTCTCCGTTTTGAATCTTCTCTCGCGGGTCAAAGGAGATGTAAGCGATGGAGCCGGATTCATCAGATGAAGCTTGCATGATGATTCGTTCATCCTCTGAAACGATTATAATGTCGAAATGTTTGCAATGAGTGTTGTCACAATGTTCTCGCTGTGAAATTCATTAATCAGGATCTTTACTCATAATGAATCGAAAAAAGTGACACGTAAAATATTCAATCTCAAAAGCTCATTCCGCTGTTGAAGATCAAGAGTTCATAAAGCCGCCATACAATAACCAGTAGACCCACTCTGTTTCTGCATGAGTGCCTCGACGGGCAGTTCGCCCAGTTCTTCCTCGAATTGTGGTACATGGATGGTGGAGAAGTTGTGCTTGTCCGCCACGAGCACGTTCACTTCCAGATTCACAATTGGCTGCAAAGAGTAAAGTGAAGGACTAGGAATCGCATTTTCGGAATTTTATTGTCAACCGATGAAAAATGTAGCCAGGCCTTTCACTTATTGATGCCAAATTCTCAAATAGTTCTGCCTACAGGCTAAATAATGCGATACCTATAAACGACTATAAATATCAAGCGAGTATCCGCTTCGATGCAGTTCTTTAGAGTATCGGCTGTTAACCGCAGAGCAATAGGCAACAGGAACATTCCGCCATAAGGGTGGCAAGGGCTCATGTGGGATCTTTACAAGGAGCTTGTACATTTTACGGTTATGACGCGATTGTCAACCACCACAAAGAACGATTGAAAGTGAAAGAAGAACCCGTTCAAGTTGAGATTGGAAGGAAGAGATCTGCCATTGGCTTGGTAAGGTGACTCATAGTCTACCTGATCAAAGCGGGTAAAAGACAGTGATGCTTCGACTTTTTACACTCTTTAGCTTCAAGAGGTCATTTTACTGGGCATAGAGAAGGGGAAATATGTAAAAGACTCACAAAGTTGGATCGGATGTTGACCACGTGCTTGAACATTCCTTGGTGCTTCTGGAGTACTTCCTGATAAGTCAGATTGAACCCGATCTTGGAAAACGGAGCGAGTGCCACTTTCAGTTCGAATTCACGATCGTTTCTGGAATCGGTCTTTGAGAAGCTATCTTAAGCTCGGTCTCACGTTTTCCGGACTAGCGCAGCGTTCTTTTTCTTCGTCTTGGCTGTCTCGTACTCTTCCGCAGCCTCTTCCCTTCCCTTGATCGTGCCATGAGTCACTTGCCCGTCTCGTTCACTGCAATAATACATTCAATCATCGTCCGCTACACTCTTCAGAGATATTTTTTTCAGACAAAGGCATCCAAGAGCAACATCAAAAGAGTGCAACCCACAGATAGAATGTGCGAATGAACGCGTTTTCCGGTAATTCGGCAACGTAAACAACCTGAAATATGTGGAAATGACAATGGATACGAGCTCAAAATACCTCAGTCTCTGTCGATCCAGTGTTCTCGAGCTCACTAATTATATCAGTCGTCGCAAATCTCGACTGAATCTCACTGAGAATGTGCATGTATCGGACAGTGACATTGCCCTGAAAATATCATAACTAACTCTGGCTCATAATAGAAACCCACCTCTTTGGCCGCGGCGAGTGTTAAGGGAATTAGAACGGCCGGTAATAGAATCGTGGCTAACCGCATCTCTGCAAAATAATAAATTACACTGGAGCATTGCACCATACCGACGAAATAGTCTCTATTCCAACGGTTTGGAGAAAATACCCACGGCTCATCACACGCTCTGACCCCCGGGTTGTGCGCTAATAAAGCGCGCCTTTTGAGGGGTGGAGAGTGAACAGTGAGTCACAGCCCTTGTCCCTTCCCCCTTTCTCCCCCAGGGGATACAGCCACTGCCGCGTGTAGTAAACTTCGCAACCTAACCTTGGATGCTAGTGACTCACCGTTTACTATAGGGTAAAATACACCTGCGCCTATGGCTTTTGAGTTACTACAATAAAAATTTGGTTGGCATGTTTGACCGGTTCACTATTATAGCGCAAAAATACAGTTGTGCTTTGACTCACCGTTTACCATCGCTTCTTCGGCCGTTGTAAATTGTCGGATGGCAGCATTCTGAGCGGAATCATAATTGTCCGAGGAGAAAGTGGCAATTTCAAGGAAGTCGAGACCGGAGGAGCGTCAGAGGGCAAGAAGAGGAGAGGACAGGAGATGATTACTACTCTTCTTCCCACTTTGGTTTCTATGGTCACACTGGACGGCCACTGGCCGAGACTGCATTATGTTTACGGAAGGTAAGAGAGCGGCCAGGCGCCGCCGCTTCGAGAAAAGAGCAAACAATTCGAGGTTACTGGAGTAGTGGGAAGAAGGATGAAATTTCCATCCCTTCCCTTCCACCAGATTGAAGATTTTCACAAGAAAGAAAACTTGAGCAAAGATTAGAAATGTGAACAAGAAAATTTCCCCTCCTCTCTGTAGCATTTTTAAGCCAGAAGCGAAAGATGCGCTGTAGCTTGAGAGAAGACGTGAACGTGGAAGCAAAATTGAGAGAAATGCTAAACAGGGAACAGGGAACGGCGGAAAGCCAAAATGTAAGCGGAAAGGAATGCGATTCAATCGATCGATGCGCGTTGACAGGCATCGCTATCAATAGGGAGAGGATGACTGTGCTCTGGTCGTCTTATTGTTGACACTTTCCCCCTCACGGCCTCCATATGCGCTGATACCCTGCGAATGGTCAAAAAGATAGGGGAAGAAGAGGGAGAATTGAGGGAAGATGATTGGAGTTGTGTTATGCGAACGCTATCCGCATGTTGATCTATGAGGCGTTGAAAGGAATGCACTATTTTAAAAAATGCACTACAGCGCTTCTTTTAGTCATACAAGACAGGTGGAATTCCTGAATAGGATGGAAATCTTCCACGCTTGCTCGTTTTCAAGTCCATAAAGGCTAATTGCGCAGTGTTATGTCGCGAATAACTCCCTGGTAAATCGCCTAGATTAAATACGCATTAGGTGCACTTTCAAAGGAATTTCAATAGAAATGTCATACATCAGCTCGCGGAAGGAAAGCCCAGTCAGGTATTCGCAATCGGATTGTGGTGGAATTCTTTGCATTCACTACAGGCAACAATGGTGTTTATGCTGAGCGAAAATAGAAAGGGAATTTCATCATCCAACATGTTCTA
Organism: Diplogasteroides magnus; assembly: GCA_014805445.1. Lineage (NCBI taxonomy): Eukaryota > Metazoa > Nematoda > Chromadorea > Rhabditida > Diplogasteroididae > Diplogasteroides > Diplogasteroides magnus. The sequence continues at coordinate 26,203 of JACMIF010000781.1, forward strand.
TGGCTGATGTTGTTGTGGATTAAATGAAACGACAGAAGCGATTATGGAACTATTATGTTCTGAGTTGTAGATGGGTATTTTGAATTCAGACGCTGGGGCTTCTCCGGCCGATAAGTAGCAAATAAATTTCTTCGTCAATCATTTCATGTTAGATTCAAGTGTCAATGGTGGAAGATTGAGGAATAAATCGTGCGAAAATTAGCCACCAACTGATAACACAGCACTCCAAAAACGGAGAAATAATCTGTCTCATATGCAGATCTACATAGTTTTTTTCGCTCCAAATATGACATAATATTCATGAGACAAAAACGAAAAATGACTGTATTGAAGTAAAATCAGAGATGCGCACGGACTAAAATCACACGCACAGAAAAATAACTACCGATCCGGCAGTATAGACTACGGCAGGACGGTAGTTTGATTTGGAAAATACCACCCAGCGGTAGTTTAAACCAAAGATCCCCACCAGATCGGTAGTTATTTTTCTGTGCGCAGTTTCCCCGAATTACTGTACGCGAGTAATTGAGGTAATTGAGTTTCATTTGCATGGGATGGGCTATCAAATACATTACATCTTTTTCAACTTCGCTTACCTTCCCTCTCCACAGGCACTCCGGCGCGATTGTTAAAACTTTGCAGACCCATGTTTTTCGGACCCCACTTTTGGATTTTTGGCCACTTTCTTCGTGGATTGGAGTTAAAATCCAACTATCAACTGTTAATTGTAGTCAGGTGAAAGCACGACACGCCCAGGCAGCCGATTGTTCAAATCTCAAATTTCCACAGAGTTGTGACCGAAAGACGGACACTGTGGAAAGACGTGTCAAAATGCAAACTAGCCACATGTGCCAGAGTAAGCGTAGAATAGCTTGAGCATCAAAACAATAGTTGGATACCCGAATGCAACTTGAAATACCACTACAGTGGCCAAAAATTTGATTTTCGAGTTCACCAATTTTGGAATTTTTGACAAAATCCTTAATAGCTTGATGCATTCCTACTCTTTCAAGTTCACAAATCACCGATTTGATACTCCAGCTTTTTAACGCTTACTCTGTGTAGCACATGTGGCTAGCTGCATTTTGACACTTTTTGGGCATGCTTCGTTTTTAAAATAAATTTGCTAATATTGGGGAGCCGCATGCTCCCCATCTCAGCAAATTTTTCGATTTGATTAATGGTTTCATGTCGTCGACTTATGCGTTACGAGCTTAGCGTGATAATCTTAGCGAGCTTAGTTTAGACAGTTGTATTTACCCGTTTTGAACACGAATTGAGGCATACTAATGATTTTGATATGCGCACATACTTTGTCCTTCTCGTTTACGAATCTCCTATTTGACCACTACACTTTACTGTTTTCATGTTCCCTCGAAATCACGCAGAAATATAATTGACACTCTTGTCATTATACACTTAGGATTTGCCTCTTCCAATTTCAAAATGACATTGGGTGTAGGAATAACTGGCACAGTGTAATTTTGAAACGCAAGGAGGCAACACCTATTGTTTAAAATGACAAAAATGTCATTTGTTTTTCTGTGTGAAGTTCCGCCCAACAAACTTTGTACCCGCAGATACTGGGCTCTTTACACCATGTACATGTTGACATGTCCATTTCCGCTCGCTAAATGTCACTATCACTTCAGTCACAACACTCATGAGTAAACCCCGCAAGATCCAGACTCTCTTCCCTATCGTCTCCAACTATCCCGGGTTCCTCGAAAGGACGTCCTACAGATTTTACGTGAGAAGCGATTTATGTTTTCACGCTCTGTGTCCTATTTGGCGTATAGCCTTGCCGGAAGAACATCATCATTTCAGAACTCCATCTTCAACGCTTTGTATCCCATTAAACCGGTAGTTTTCGGAGCTACAACTGCTGCATTCGCAGCATATTTCACAAGAAATGATCGAATCCCCAACCTCCTTCCACAGTTTGGGTTCAAAAACGAAGAGGTGCAGCAACCGTTGGTCAGCAATCTCAAGGCTGTTTTTAGTATGTCCGCATTGGTTTGGCTTCTCTCTTCTCCTCTTATATCCCTGTATTCATCTCTCGACAAATCCTAACGCAATTCTACATCAAATACAAAGGATTCCTCTATGAAAATCCAAAACAGCCTTCTCTTCTAACCAAAATCTGGGCGGTATGTAGAGACAAATGAAAATTCAAGTTCATGAGCGCGTTCAGATGATCGGAACCGCGTTACATGTTGGGGCCAAACCTCGTCTGTTGTCTTGCGACAACCTTCTCCCATCTCCTGCTGTTCCTCCTTTGGAGCAGACGATAAAGAGGTAAGGGACGAGAAGGAACATATGTTTCTGCAATACTGCTGGGTCATGCAACCTCACTTTTGTCTGTCTAATAGGATAATTCAATACGTATTTACTTATGATTTGTATTGTAGATTGGACCACTCAAGTATTTATCAAAACGGCATCTCTTCCGCGTCAGCGTCTTTCATTGCCAGTTCGCCTCTAAGGCGCAGAGACGACCGCTAGTATTGATTTAGATGGCGCCGGATCGTCCTCTAACTCATTCCTGGCGGTCGTCTCTGCGCTTTAGAGACGACATGGCAATGAAATACAAAGACGCGGAAGAGATGTCGTTTTGATAGCGGCTATAGTTGCCCTGCCTATTGTATAATCAGTTGCCAACATTTCAGCTATCTCCAGTCTCTGGAACATCTTCACACCAAAGAGGAAATGGAGGAAGTCAATCTATTAGCAAAAAATTTTCTAAATGAGGAAGGAAGAAAGCTACAGAGGTTGAATCCTGAATTATTATTCAGTAACCTCTCCCTCTCAGATATGCCAGATTCTATTCTCTTTTTGTTGACAATTATGTGACCAACTTCTGGGAGAAGTTCGCTTATCTCAAAGGCCGGGTAGTTTGGATACAGACAAGTCTGTGAAGGGGAAATCTCAGTGATGGTCTTCTCATCAATTCCTCCGTCGCCCATGGAGACTTTTTCGAGTGCATACCTGCGACTCAAGCAGTCATGTGAGTCAATAAAACAAATAAATACATACCTGTTTTCCGTATCCAAGTATACACTCTGATGATATGGATCAAGAGCAGTCGTCGATTAGCCACAAACTGTCCTTGGCGTTCTTCTCTGTAGAGAGACCTCCCAGCAACAGTGGTCTAGACGTTCCTTGTATGTCCGTACTAGGGTTGTCAGTTTGACTGCCGCACAATTGGTACAATTGACTGCGCATAACGTTTTGTGCGAAAGGCTTCGCACAGTCTGACTACGTAGTCAAGACTGTGCGCAGTCAATTGTGCGAGATTTGGCCCGCACAGTCATTGTGCGATTCCGCACAGTCTCGCACAGTGGAATGAGTTCGTACACTGTGCGATTTCGTACACTGTGCGAGTTCGCACAGTCTCGCACAATGGAATGAATTCGCACAGTCATTGTGCGAGCCGCTCCCCCTTGCCTCCTCTTGTGCCCTTCAAATAGCGCCAGTCAACTGAGTAAATGAGGGCCTAGAACGGCTCAAGAAATGTTATCCGTTTATATTTTCCTTAGTGAAAATGATTATTTGAACGTTGCCAGTGTTTTAAAAATATATCAGCTCTGTCTCTTTAAATAGCAAAAACAAATGCATTGACGGGGATCGAACCACGGACCAAAACGTAAAACTACGACAGACTTACCGATAAGCCAAACGTGACAGTGCTTCTCCTCTCACAGATCCCAAACATATTCAACGGCATAATTTTGATTTCCGGATTATTGACCGAACTGATTTCTTCCAGCGAAACTTACGTCATTTATCAAGCGTGGCTGTTAGACCAAGTTTTTCTTGCTTTACTCGATGCTGGGCGTAGAAAAACTAGGTCTTACAGCCACGATTGATAAATGACGTAAGTTTCGCTGGAAGAAATCAGTTCGGTCAATCATCAGGAAATCAATAAAATTAGTTTTTCTTCAAAATGATTGCATTATCCCCGTCAATGCATTTGTTTTTGCTATTTAAAGAGACAGATCTGATATATTTTTAAAACACTGGCAACGTTCAAATAATCATTTTCACTAAGGAAAATATAAACGGATAACATTTCTTGAGCCGTTCTAGGCCCTCATTTACTCAGTTGAAGGGCACAAGAGGAGGCGAGGGGGAGCGGCTCGCACAATGACTGTGCGAATTCATTCCACTGTGCGAGACTGTGCGGACTCGCACAATGACTGTGCGGGCCAAATCTCGCACAATTGGCTGCGCACAGTCTTGACTACGTAGTCAGACTGTGCGAAGGGAAAGTAGTCGAATTGTGCGAATTCTCGCACAAGTAGTCAAACTGACAACCCTAGTCCGTACTCATCTTTTTGTTGGCTAGTTCCTTCTAGAGGAGGATTCTATTCCGAGAGGAAGAGAGTGGGAGGAAAGAAGATGCGACTGCCCTGGACGAATGACTTGAGTAGAAGCGATCAATTGAGAAATTACTATTGTAGGGCAGCCAACCTTGTCTATGTGGAAGCGCTTACATGTTTGGCCATCGACAGGCAGACCTTCGCGCCGGTACGGCATCCAATTTCCTCTGCTTTTCCCTTCTTTTAAATGATACCGTAACCTCGAGAAGAGTCGAAGAAATAGTGTTTCTTCAGTCAGGCAAGGGCCTGCTGTGTTCTCGCCACTACGATAGGATGTTCTATATGACCCGAGTTCCCGGAGAGGAGATCGACCATTGGGACAACTACGGTAATTCTGACGAAATACCGAGTCGAGGATAAAGTTGTGAAACACAAAATCATAATTCCAGGAATTTCCCGCCACTTCGCTGTCTTATTCAATGGGGGCATCTACAAGGTCACCTTCGTTCACGACAATGGAAGACTCTATACTGTGGATGAGTTGACAGAGTAAGTCGAAGAATTTATCAAGTAGGAATCTGCTTGCCAGCGTCTTCAATGAATTGCTCACCCGTAAAGGAACGAAAGTTGAGGGTCCGGAGGGAAAGATTCCTGCACTTACCCAAGACAAGAGGTAATAATAAATGCACTTAAAGAGAACGAACATGTTTTAGAACTTCCTGGGCTAAAAATAGGAAGCGATTTTTCCTCGACATTTCTAAGAATAGGGATATCTTGCATGTGCGATTGCCCGCTCTTCTTAAGAAAATATGCCTCGTTCAGGCGATTGAATCGTCCGTCAGCGCGGTGACTCTGGACGATTATGAGAACTGCGAATATAATTCGGTGAGTTTGACTAATGCATTCATGAATAAATATAAAAAATTGGCGAAAAAGGATAAGAAAAACATAACTTCTTTCTTCCTGAATAGTGTAAAACACTATAAGAACGATCAATGATCTCCTTAGATTGCTCTCCTGGTGACATACATTTGCACCTTTTTCTGAAGGGTGGTAATTTAGCGAACGGGATAAAATCATGAAATAGCGTTTTGAATGCAGCAAATGTGTCTTTCTTAAAGGATCCACAAAGGGAGATTGTTTTGCATGCACTTTCGGGTTCACTTCTCTCCAATCCACTTTCTCGTCGTCAGAGCGGTCTACTCTGACAACGAGAGAGTAAGGGAATTGGAGAGAAGTGATCCCGAAAGTGCATGCAAATAAATCTCCCTTTG
>JACMIF010000782.1:0-31769 GCA_014805445.1 Diplogasteroides magnus
GCCTAGCGTCCTTGCAAATGCCCGGTGTCCGAATTTTTTCTAAGTTTTTGTGCTATCACTGCACAGCTTTTAAGCCTACCACTTTTCTTTCTGAAAAAAATACTGTATATAGATTTCACTATCGAGAATCCAAATCCGTTGTTATCTCATCGGCAGAAATGCAAATTTTTTACAGGAGAAATAATTTAAGCTTAAATAATGCCATAAATGGGAAATTTGCATACAATACCATACACCAAACTTCTGTGGCAACTTTGTCAATATCATCTCTATCACTTCCAGGCATTGTAACAGGGTGAAAATCAGCAAAAAATTGGAAAATTAAAAAAATGACCTGATGGCATATAAATTCAAAGAAGCATTTTCATGCGAAATGAAGTACGCCATCGTGATCAGCGAGGTCGATTTAGTAAAGGAATAATGTTTTCATCTAGGTTTGTGAAAAGTGCTGTAGCAATGGTTGTTTCACTCTCTGAGAAGATCTGTGATATACGAACGATCGACCGTAGCCGCCCCGTAGTCATAAATGCAATAAAAAGTTCAAAACGATTAGAACAGAGCGAAAGGATTCGTAAGAAAAGGTTCAAATATGTTTCACCCTCTCACCTTCTCAAATGACACCGGTCCCTGTCTCTTGGCCTCTTTGTCGTTGTAATACCATTCCGCTGCCTGTCCTCCCTCAGCCATTTGATCCGCCGATGCCTCGATAACATTCGACTGGTTCTGCAAGGAAAGATACCGTAATCACACTTAATCCTATGGTATTACGGTCATACTGTAGTATACAATGCCTTCCATCAAGCATCAATTTTCATGACATGGCAGCAATCATTGTCTCTTTTCCAATTACACTTCGCTGAGATTCAAAACAATATATTTCAAGGTGAAAATAAGTTTCATATAGTTATCATTAGCGTCGCCAAATAGAGAAAGCAATATCATGCCCTTATGTGTGTACTAAATCAATGACAACACTGCAATCAATATTTGCGCCATAATTGTGTTCAATGGAAGGGATGATTTCGCAATGATGGCGCAAATGTCTGCAGTAGTCATCTTTCACCCACTACCGTACCTGAATCTTTGCCCTCTGTACATGTAGATGTGCCAGTACTGCCAGATCGACCAATTGGGGTGCGAGGTCTGCATTGACCAATTCCCTCGCGTTCACTTTGTTCAGTGAGAGCTTAGAGAGAAGAAGGACCTGCAATCAACAATCAACTTTATGTATATTTCGGACAGATTTATCCAAATAAATATTTATCTAAAGGAAAGGTCCTCCTATTACCCGAGAGGAGATATTAGAAAATTTCATACTGTTGTGATACCTCGATCTGCCTTGAACCGTCACAACCCAGAAAAAATTTCTTTTCGTAAACACCTCTCCCCGAGGAATCCCCTCTGCATAATCTACCAGATAATAGTGGGCGACCCGAAGCATTCATGGTTTTCATACTCGATTATCTTATAGGAATATGCGTAGACTTTCCAACATGAACTATAAAGGCCAGCAAGATCGAAGAGTATCACCAAAGTCTTCGAAGAGCATCTTGAGTCCCAATCAGGCTTTCAACGACAAACGACAAAAGTTTGTCGGTTTTGTCGACATTTTTTGTCGATTTCGACAAATCGACAAAACTATGCCGACAAACGACTAAAATTAACACTAGATATTCTGAATGGAAGAAGCCACTCTACACCAGATATTCCGAGTAAATCTTAGACAATTTCTGACTAAATTTTCGCGAATATCTTTACCAGAGGCGTAATATATCTAAGATGGCGTTTTAAACGCCATCCGTTGAGAAAAATGAATAATTTGCCCATTTTTTGACCTTTGGACTGTATATTTCTGAAGTTTTTCCTTTAATTATGACAAAATGTACTACAAAATATTTTTGTCGATTTTGTCGATTTGCCGAAAAAAAATTCGACAAATTTTGTCGAAAAAGTTTTGCCGTTGAAAGCCTGGTCCCAATGGTAGAGCCATTCGAAAGAAGCAAGAATATAATGTAAGTGTGAACTGTAAACCACCTTAAAACATATTCGACTGCCCGGAAAGCATAATTCAACGTTGGAAATCTCAACAATCTTCCATCTTTCATGTCAACTATACGGTTGCCTACAACTGACAAGGAGAACCGCAGAGGTGGTAGAATGACAAGGGCGTGGCGGCGTTTGAATAGTTTCTTGAATCAAACGGTTATCCCTACTAGTGAAAAAACCGACGATCATAGTAACCATGACGAAGCCAGTAACGAAGGTACAAGAACATCACTATCACATTCAAAGATTTAAATAATTTAGTCAATCTTCATCTCGTCTTTGCTTTCTCCCATTGCTTTTCTTAAAATGATTCACGCCCATTGTTTCTGAACGCATGGTCGGGTGATAAACTACTTAATCTTAGTCATCACGTTATTTCACATTATGCGCCGGAATAGTTTCGAGGTTGGACGAGGGTGGAATCACTGTGTAAACACTGTCTGTCATCTGAATGAACTGATAACACGAGCATAGAAAAGCGCCTCTTTCACTTCACTTACTAGTGACAGAATGCTTCATCAGTCTTGTATTTGCTTCTTGATCTTAGCTTTTACTGCTCAAACTGCAGGTAACAATGTCGTTTTCCAGAGCTTATCATATCACAAGGTATTTAGATTGCAAAGTCGGGCAAGTGTTTAGCGAAATATTCGACCAATTTGATCTATCAGGCGTAGACAAGGTAAGATTCAATTAAATTCAAAGGCGTGAAGATTTTGTTAGGTACCGTTGGTAAAATGTTTGAATGGCTGCTACATCTATGCATCTGCCTCAAAGAATTTTGCTGGAAACCCGTCTGATATTTTCGTCATGAGAAATAACATCGTCAAGACAACGTAGGTTTCATAGTATGCTATGCGATAATTACCACGTATTAAGGTTAAAAGGTCTTCTGATTACTGATGAGTACGGCGTGAAAACAGTTGGATTCCTCAACGAAGTTACGCATTCAATGCAATACCATTGAGCTAATGGTAAAACGTTTAGACAGGAGATTATGAACTTTGGAAAAGGGCTGGGACAAACTTTGACAAGTCTGGATTCGTTATCTGGACTTCATCTCTGAATTTCGTCCACGGCCGTACGATTTTGATTCGAATTCGGCAAGATCATCCCAATTCAGGCAATCCCAGTGCACCTGTCATCGAGGCTAGCAAGTACACTTCAAAAAGCCCAGCCAGTTTTGCAATGAAAACATTCACTCTAATGAGCGCCGACCCATTCACTCTGAAGAGTATGCATGTGATGGATGTAAGTGCGGGATATCAGACGATTCGAAAAGGCGTGAAATATTCTTAGGGCGAATTCGTCCAGATCTACGCAAGTGGATACGATTCAATCATCTCGGATGTTAGGGACCCATGCGTAGCGCTGTATGCTGACCAGTAAGTGTAGATTCGATAGTTGATATAATTATCAAACTAACCTACTATCTTTTGCAGTGATGCCAACAACCTCGTTCAAGTATCTCTGCCCACTCCTCTAGTCACTTTCGTATTCCAGCAATTCGACCATAATCTCACACTGGCCATGGAGACTTGTGAGAGAATTTATTGGGTGTATTATTTGGGAAAAGGCGGCAACGTTTAATTTCATGAACCATATTCAGCTTCACAAGCGGATCTCATCGCTGGGCAACACACGGCAGTTATCACGCCCGGATATTCAGGCTGCGGTGCTGGGAATCGATTCCGATACCCAGAAGGACCGAAGAACTTCACTTTTGCACTGAAAACCACAAAGTTCATAGTCTTCATATCCCAAGCAACGCTAATCTTGCAGCCCGATAACATTTTCACTGGACGGACATCTCAATGTCAAGGATAATGAACCAATAACATTAACAACCTCAAACACACTTGAAAAGTGAGGAAATCCAAAAACTATATTAAATGACGCTCGATTAAGCATGGTCGGAGATTTTTATGATGTAAAGCCACATCAGTATGTTCGATACGATGACCATGTTAACGTAAGTGGTTTTATTATTATTTTTAATGTTTGTGTAAGAGCTGATAAAAGTATTATATTACCAATTGTACAACAGATACACTGGGACGACGTCAATGGAAGCGGCTCATTCGGCTTCAAAGTGACCACGTACACCGACAAGCCGACGACGCTCAGTCCTACGACCCGGACATCTACTATTGAGACCACAACGAATTCTTCAACACATAGTGAGTGATCGAGTATCAAGAATTTTAAACTTCTCATATTTCAGCTCTGATTTTCTCTCAGCTGGCTGTTACACTGCTCCGATTGTTCTTTTAGATTTGTAATTATTGCTGTTATTGAATCTACATATTATAATAAATTGTTTTAGTAATCACTGTCATTCTCCTCGCCGTCCATGCATCCGACCCGGGTTAATAACGCATAAACACCGTTTACCTAAAGATCATCTCCCATGCGAGCACGTCATTGTTAAGTTTTCTCCGCCGTCCATGCAGTTGACCTCTCCCAACAAAGTCCATTCATTGCCAAGCTCCGAGAGTGGAAAGAAAGAAAGAAACAGGTGACAATTGCCTTGATCTTAGCAAACATCACTCATACTGCACTGATAAGAGGCGAGACAGTCATCATTCATGGGCAGAACACGTAATATAAACTTTCTTGCAGTTTTATTGAGTCACTCCCATTCAAAAATGAAGGAATTTCAGAATACATATCATAAAAATTACTATTTTAATTGCAAAAATTTCAAATTTTCGTTCTGCTGAGTGCCTCATATGCCTTTGCAGACTTTGTCATGCGCGTCATTCCCCCCTCCCCTAGTGTTAGTGCTCTCTCTACTCGAGATTAGGTTTCGGGCATCGAGGGAATAGATTTTTTCTTCATTTCGATGGGATCGTGCTTACCTACATTTTTGGTTAGCCATATTCCAGCTAGGATGCTAAATAACTACTTTCCCTTTACAAAACTGCTGTTTGCGACTCAAAATTCGAGAGCATCCTTACATTCTACCTGGCAAATGATTGATGTTCCTGGGTGGCTAAATTTCCGAATACCAGGAGTAGCTTTGTCCCCTCTCCCACAATACCACCAGCCCTATAGTACGCTTACAGTATCCCCTACTCACCAATCGATCCCTCTCCGCTGGTTGGGAGCACTTCCTGAGCAGCTCCACAAAGTGCTTCGAATCCGGGAACGAGCCGATCGTGATGTGGCTTCTGCAATCAAATATGTTTCACAGGTGACATAAATAGTAATTTCAAAACCAATATTGATAGGCCCTCCATGTGGTCCCTGTATTTACAACTACAAAGCCCCACTTCATTACAGTCACATAGTTCTCTCATGTCCTTCTTTCTTCACGTCCAACCCAAACCCGTCCCATGTGCGATGCTGACCTCTCATAGGCAATGGCCATTGCAGACAGACACACGCATCTGAGGTCGGCCTTCGATGGCAGAAGGAAACGATGGTAGACGGCAGCGAAGAACTCGGCACTGCAAACATAACCTTCAATACTAGTTCGATTTCTGGGAGATCACTGCACCAAATCACAGTCTTTCCCTTGTCTGCAACCAACTACTATTTTCCAGGTGTAAGCATGTTTCAAAGCTAGGTAAAATGCAACCCAGTTCACAAAATAAACGATCGATTGTTTGATTTTTCCTGAACAATGCCCTTATATTTCTCATCTGATGAATCCGTACGAATCATAATCATTGCAGACTTCGAAAGCGGGTAAAGACCAATAGTCGGCAAATAAGAGGTGCATTGTACCCATTTTTCCTCCATACGCTACCGTACTCACGCATTCTGTATGGGAGTGGCCGTGTCCTCTTCCTCCTGCAGCAACAATCGCAGATAGTAGTCGCCGATCTTGATCTCCGCCTCCAGTGAGGGATACTCCACCTAAACAATCAATCAATAACTGACTTCATATTCCGCCACATTATTAGCCTCACATCGATACTACATACTGAAGGTATTTGCACTACGATCGAAGCTGTAATTACGCCATTGTAATCCGAACTATACATCTATAACTACTGCTGCTTAAAATCACATGTTCTCGGACTCTTACGTATTGCGTGTAATAGGGTAAGAAACACATCAATCAATAACTACAGTATTCTCCCACTTTAAATCCCATCCGGTTCCCACCTGGAATTCCGTGTGGTTCCACGAGATGGGCACTTTGGCCATCAACTGTTCCTTCTCGTTCTCCAGTGCGCGCAGCTCACCCATAATGGCGTGCCTGAATCAGGGTTGTTGAGGTTACTTAACAGATTCGGACAGTGAGGTTCTCAAAGGTAAGAATCTCGATTACGATATCTGCTGACCTGAACTCCTCTCTCGTCTTCTCATTCCAGATGAGATCTGCCTTCGCGTGATCCTTTCCAAACTGGTACGCGAACAGGCTCCAGTTCACCTCAAACCCGGTTGGGTTAGGTTTCATCAAGTACATTAATCCAAAAGTGCAGACAACTCGGCAGTTTTATTCAAAATAGCTTCATACTAATTATGAATAACTACAGAAATCCCAAATCCTACTGTATCCCTTATCCCTACCGTACCTCAGCCTTGATTCTCTGCCTCCTCATCCTCAGTGTCACCGGACGGGCATTGGCCTTTTCCTGCAAATACATTTTTTGTTAACATCCTCATTGTCTTGGGTCAACCAGGCAATACCCGGCACGATCCCGAATATTTAGCCTGTACCCAGAAGCACTTTGGATAAGCAGGGTTACGTAGTCCTAGTAGCAGCCCGCCTTACCGGTGAGCCCCATCTAGCGTTATCGCTTGACGTGGCAGCGCCTTTACCTTTTTACTGATATTTCCACTACAATGACAAACAAATCGATTGTGTAATAGGATGAGTATTCGTTTTAGCAGTTAAACCCGTCGAATCCTGGTGCGCCCATGGCCATTTAATCAAGGCTCTAAACTACGTCATGTTGAAAGGTGTAAGCCGTTATTGAAATAGTCATAGAACGAGGACTAGATTTTAGTGATATCAGCATTAGTAGTTAGAGGCCAGGTGATTCCTGACACGACTGTTGACATTTAAGCTTTACTGTATGACCTAGGCTACGGTAATACCGTACTCCCACCTCCTCTCTCTTGGGCATCTGGAAGTTGAGTTTGTGCTCGAGGTCCCAGTGCTGCACGAATCGTTGAAGGCCGACCTCAGTTGAGACGAGAAGACGATCCACTTGCTCCTGAAGACTGTGATAAAGCGTCTTATGAGGCAACCACCACCCGTTGGACTCCCGACATCTGACCCCCACCCCCATCAACAGCACTCACAGCGTTAATTTTGAGCTTCCATTAACCATTAAAAGCTTGACCATTAAAAACTATTGCAATTATGTATTCCTGCCGCTTATGTGTTGCATGGTGTCTACTTCAACAATCAAAAGTAGCAGAAAACAATTATTGAACATTGGAATGAGATGCACCTAATGCTCTCAAAATTCCAAACAGAATTGTTTCCTCTTCTTTACGTCCACCTCTACCGCAAAAAGTTACTGTACCATGATTACGGTGCTCTTACAGTCTGATTCCTACCGTACCCTGAGTGCACTCTTCTCCCTCAGTTCATTCGTGGCCGCCTCCAGATTGTTCCTTGGTATGAGCAGATCAGCCTCCTGCACGGGCACTTTGGCAGTCGAATGAAGAAAGTCGAGAAGGCCACGGGGCTGAAACAAATGCGATAGATAGATATCGGTAAACCCGGTTCAAATATGCTTCACTTACGGTTAGGCTGACTATGTGCCGAAACATATATATCAAAAGTGATGAAACTAAAAGATCACTAGTATGCGAAGCATATTTGAGCCGCGTGTGCTCTACCCTTCAATAAGTATGGTCTTGCCGATGTCCATGAAATTGAACAAATTGCAATATTTATGGGAAAGGAATTGCACACAAATCGTGAAATCCGCTAAATCCGTAAAATATCATACATGTGAAACATATTCGAATCGGGAGTCCGCAACTTCGACCTTCCCTTCTATTCGGCTACCATGTTCAAAGGAACGCGGACTGTGTCATGAACATTTGCGTTACTGGTCTAATGTACACTTCACATGTCTCAGGTCTCTACTATGGCGCAAATGTATTCCTCCCAAAGAAAAGGTCATGAAAAAGGTAAATGTACACTTTCGCCGACATGAACCCATGAAGCATTTTTCAATGAAAATCGCTGCGTTACTAGTGATCATCGAAACACAGCATCTTTTGAAACACTTGTGAAACATAACTGAGCCGGGTGAGGTAAGGAAAACATAAGTCGCGATCAAATCACTCACCATGCATCGAAGGAGTAGATCATTGGCCGGTTGATTGTCTGCCACCCACAGTCCGATAAGATGACCTACAATGATTATATAGACTATAGACGAACTCATTGTCTTCATTATCTAGCATTTCTTCTTGTTCACACCAACTAATCAGTTTGTATTTTTTAGAACCGCCAACAACTCATGAAACGTAGTTGACGACTAGCAACTACATAAAGAATGCTAGTGAAACACAACTTCACCGGGTTGGTGTAACTTACCGGACAACTGTCGGTTGGTGAGCACTCTGAGATCTCGTCCTGCTGCGAGGAGCGCCATCTCCAGATGGGACAGGAATGCACCTGACATGGGAAATGTTTGTTGACCCGATTGAACATGATACCGTAACCAATATTGATTGGAGACCATGCCAACTGCATCTCGTACCAAAGCTTATTCTTAGTCCTAATAAGTTATCAACTCTCATTGACCGAGTGAGCATGCTACCGTAGCACTTCAATTCTTTAATGTTGTGAGATTTTCTTCTTTTGAATCCAGATGATGAAGACTCGACTGAATCGCTATTCTGACACAGCAATCCCTATTCGCCCCAGTTGCACCCATCTACCGTATACCTTCAGTGAGTGCGAGTGTCTGCATGGCCTTGCTCGTCTCCACGTCGCTCTCCTCGATGATCGCCCGCATCACCATTCCAGCGCCTGCGAATCGAGAAATTCATATTTGAAAATTGGCGGGAAAATTTGAATGAAGGCGGGAACCTCACCTTTCACAATGGTCATCGACTTGGCTTGGAAGAGTGCGTAGAAGGATCGACCTCGGGCGGCAACCAACTGAAATTAATGACATGTTAATAGTACCCGATGGTAACCAAGGAACATTTCTCATTCTCCCGATAACGAAATATACGCGTCATGAAACTCGTAACCAACTGGAAGTAGTATAACTCAAACAAGTAAATGGAGAGTACAACGAAAATTCTTACCAAATCACGTAATAAATAGATAATGAAGCACAAATTGACAGGGTCACTATGCCCAAAACCGGCAATTGTAACTTTAATTTCTCTATCAGCTACCTGAACATGATTCCGTAGCCTTAAGAAATTATGGAGTGGAAGTGAGTCTCACAAACGTATTTTTCGCATAGT
Organism: Diplogasteroides magnus; assembly: GCA_014805445.1. Classification (NCBI taxonomy): domain Eukaryota; kingdom Metazoa; phylum Nematoda; class Chromadorea; order Rhabditida; family Diplogasteroididae; genus Diplogasteroides; species Diplogasteroides magnus. Next base: position 9,448 of record JACMIF010000782.1, read on the forward strand.
AGTCAACGATTACACCGTAGATAACGGCTACCAAGTTACTGTACCTTGAGAATCATGTCGAATGTGGCTCCTGCGGTGGTCTCCGAGAAGGGCGCGCACACTGCATACTGTAGGAAGTCCAGCATGGACGCTACCACCAGCCACCCCATACCGCGATCCTGAATGGAAGGACATGATTACTGTATTGAATTCAAACAAAATTCCAAGCAAAATTTAGTTTTAAAGTTTTTGCAATGTTTCATTTGCGATAAATCACGGAACAGACGGAATATCAATAGTGGGGGATTTGCGCTAAATTAAATAGGCGGTGCGACATCGAATCATGGGGATAGGGGACGTAGTCACTTCTGTTCATTATCAATCAGTCAGTTACATTTTCCTTATTGTTACACAGGGAAGTTTGGATTATAGCAAGTTGATATCCAAATCCACCTATTCATAAGGTGCTTGCAACAACATACCACGTGGTTGACCAACAGGTCCAGAAGGTGTTCCACGAAGGATTCGGAGGAGAGGAGACTGGCCTGCAGAATACATGTATCATTCACACAATTTAACCCGTCAAAACTCCACAATTCATTAGATGTCACTTGGGGCCCTGTGTGAAAATGCGATACGACAGCAGTTGAAACATAAATGAGATCGATAAAACTGTGACTTCAATAACACAATAGTTTCCACTTTTGATCTTAATCTGCAATGAGATGCATGAATTCACCTTGTTCAACTGTTCCGTCCTCAGATGGAATCCATCGTGCATCGGATGCATCAACGCACACAGCATCTCCACCACCTGCACATCAATCAGTTATTTGAATCCTACCGTAACCATAAAGCTAAGATCGTCGATAGCTTTTGTAGTACAACATTTCATGCTATAGACTAGGATTTTTCACTTTCTTCACACATAACTGTTTTGTTTTCCTTTGCTTCAAGACATAATTCTACAACCCCTACGCTCAACTTGGTCCTAGCTATGAGATACAGTAACCCACCGCATGGTCGATCTCAGGCGTCTTCCACTGCAGGACCCGCGCGACGAGATTGCCGAGCTTCTCGCGGATTCTGAATCAACCAATATGTGGGCGCAAACCAATCGATAATCTGCTCTGTCATGAAAAGTCGAAGAGCTACGAAACAAAAGTAAGAGAAATTCCTCACCCATTCACTTCCGTAAACGAGTTGAAGCCCGCGCGGGATGCGAATAACCTGAAATGTTATATAAGTAATTGTGTAATTCTTATTCTTTCTTAATTTATATTAATTTATTTTTTGTAAAAATGCAAACCTCCTGAGACACTGCATCTGCGATTCGCACTTATGGATGCCGGAGGGCTCGTCCTGCAAAAAAAGGAAATAGAAAATTGTGAAACTTTCAACCAGTTGAATCGCAGCCACTGCATGTGTATTTGAAAACGAATATTGATGGATAGCAATATCTGTTCGTGCTCCCACTCAAAAACATACTCGTTGAATAGCAGTCACTTCATGAATTATTTAATCTCGGTAACAGCAGTGATTCATCAACAACCAAACTTAGAAGGACATTATTAACGAATTAGATTAACGTTCGTAAATTCATAGTCTGAAGATTGATCTTGACTCGACCTCCTGATGTGACTACTGTAGTCCAATATGGCCAAACAATAGGTCACTGGGGTACGGTATCTCTCACCTTCGAGTACGCCTCGGTCAGCACTGCCTCCAGGCATCCCACTATCACACGCTCCTTGTTCTCTCCGAAGAAGCTCTGAATGAGAAGGCATCAAACTATAACCAATGCGAGATCAAACTACAAAATGAGACATGCCAAACTATAAAAGTACTGGCCTCTCCCACTTTCGAGTGCGTCAGTCCATTGTACGGTATGTTGGCATTGAATCGGCGGATGAGGTCGGCACGCTTGAGACCAGCTGAAATGGAGCAACTAACAGAGTATAAATGCATTGCGCAATAGCAATGTCGATATTTGCCCGTTATTTCTCGTGAAACTTACTAAACTGAGTTAACAGTAGGACTACAAAGGAGTAGCATACATGTCACTGGTACTGAATGCATGTTGCTTAATCTTCACTGGATCAACTGGATCATATTTAGAATTTGCCACAAGCAGCTTGCTAACTGATTCATTTGATTGTTATAAGAACATAGTATGAAGTAACCTATAAAATAATTTCCAAAATCAGGATCGAAAATAGTTACAACCTGTAAACGGATTGGATTCACTAGTTGTCTATAAGAAGACTTTAGGGTCCTTGACTTCGATACATTGACCTCTGAAGTGGACATGACCCCAGTAACTCAAGCAAAATTTCCGATTGGTGGAGGAAGGCCTGCTGAATTGCATCAATACAACGGCTATATGAAGCTTTGGATTGCAAAACATTGCCGATGCTGATGAAAACACGAGTGGTAGAAACGTATTCGCGAATGTGACATTTCGAAGCGGCCGTTTTGGACCTTTTTTGTTGTATTTATCCCACTTGCACAAAAGTATCAAAAGGGCCGTAGGTGTAATGTTTGGCATGCTTGGCGGGGTGCTTGTGATTGGGACTAATTCGTAACCACATCATGGCTCAAGTGTCCGTTTTATCATTACGGCACAAATGCCCATGGCGCTCTTCTCTTTCATCCACATAGCAGAATTGATACTCACGTGGCGGTGCAATGATGTGTCGCATGCATTGACTCTCTCCCTCCTCATCCAGTAGTGCAGAGTGGGGCAGAAGTCGAAGGGCACGATCGAAGCGGTGTCCCGTCACGAAAACCTGCACGATGCACTTACAGTAACCGCAATCGGAACTTTAACGGATCGCAGTAAGCTCGAGTCTTATTAAAAAAGAAAAGCAAGAATAAAAATCAATAATAACCTGTGCGTTGCCCGAGGCTCTTGTTCCGTCGAGAAGGGAAGCGATGATCAAGTCTCTGAACACGAAACAACGTTGATGTCATTTATAAGAACGAGTTTAACGACAACATAGCGCTGTACGTACTTAATTCGCATTTTTATAACGTTTTTGCGACGAAAAACCACATAGTGCATGTATAAAAAACACTATTATCAAACTTTGACTATTTTACCTTCGAGCAATAGCCCTGTTCTTCACTTTATGAATTCTACAGTATCCCTTCGATTACCGTACCTGTCCGCGGCTGCGTACGCCCTCGCCTCTCCACTCTCGTACTCGACGATGAACTGCTGTGGGTCCTTCAACAGTCGCACGATGCACACGATCTGAAACAGGATTATTGTAATAAGAAATCCAGAAAATAACATGATTTGAAACTCTCGTTGAAGTAAATACATCTTCAGTAACTATGACTCAACAAGTCATAAAGTCGTTGAATCCTTGTTACAATCTATCAATAAATCGGTGTCTTGTTGTAAGAATTAATACGTGTATCTTTTCCGTTCCCAGGAACATTTATGGTAAAGCAATCATCCATCTGTCGCCCAATTTGTATCCGATTTCCTACCTGCTTGAGTGGGGTCGCACAGATGACGGCGTAGCTTCGAGGATCACGTTCGATCAGGCACGTCTCAGACAGGCACAGAAGCCTTCTGGCTGGTGGATCGTGTCTGAAAGCGACAATTTGCGGAACAAATCAATATGATATACCGCAACCCTCAACTATCGATCGACTACCGTACCTGACAGTGAACTTCTGCACGTCTCGTTCCATGTAGGAGGTGATGCACTCGTCACGACTGAAATGGTTGGGATAGGTTAACGTAGATTCACACTGTCCAATTTACGTTTTCCCCGGTGAAATGAAGTTGCAGCCTAACAATAAATTTTGTGAATGACCACGAAAATTGATCACTCGACGAGTGCTGAGAAAAAGAAAAGAGAAAACTAAGTTAATGTTCATATTGTCGCTTAATACAGGGGCAGAGTTCGTGCCCAAGATACACATTTATTGTTAGGGAACCCCTTTCATTGACACTCACAGTGAAATCTCCTCAATTCACCTGAGAAACGGAACAGATTAGTCCCGCACAATGGAACCAGTGGTGTTTATTACATTCTCGTTTTCTCGTTTCGTTTCGAAATTTTGCGACGATCATGACCATAAATGGCTTACAAATAGGGGCTCTGCTATTTGGTAAGCCTTGCTCCACAGTACGTGAGAAAACACAGTGTGTATGTGGTGGACACTGCATTGTGTCATCTACAAACCACTCTTTCTACAGTAATAGTACCAGCGCAAAACGAGTCGTGTCCTCATAACGGGGGGGGGGCAACCCGGTGAATTCATGTGGCAGCCTCTTCACTTATCATGTGATCAACAAGGAAGGTTGATTTCAGTCTACGCCTGCATTCACAAGGTATATAGGACGCAACTGCAGCCCTCATTATTATGATGCACAGTGTAAGTTAGTGATCCTCTCCCTACAGTAGCACCAGTGCATGGTGAGGGACAACTGTGCTACGCGACATAATGGTGAAATGGACACTTGAGCTGTGTAAATGACGACAACGATGGAGCAAGTATCTATTTCATCATCATGGCGCAAATGTCCATGGCTCTGCCCAACCCGGTGAACTTATGCGGCAGTCTCTCCACTTATTATGTGATCAACCATGAATATCAATTTCACATTGTCTTCGGATTCACAAGCTTTAAAATGCGAAATTGCTGTAGGCATTATGATGCACATCAGAGATGGGCACATCACTGGGACCTACCAGTTGATTAGGTTTTTTTTCATTTTGCGTGTTCCACTAACCATCGGAAGGGAGGTGCACATCATTATGTACAGTGTAAACTAGTGATCGTCGCCCAATAGCAGTATCTGTACAATCACTATCGTTGTGTACAGCACATTCTACCATTTCTCCCTCCAGTAGTCATACCTGCACAATCCGAGTCGTGTCCTCATGGCTTCATCCAGAGTGGGACTCTCCTTCCCCAAGGGAACATGAATGCCAATGTTCTTGGCCGCCGTCTCTCGCACCGCCTTCACAACGAGCTCTGCCTGTCCGGAGGCAAAGATGTGCTGTAAAGAATAAATTTAAATTTTTGAACCCCTTGACAAGCAAGGCAGAATTGCATCACAAAGCACTGGATGTACTTCTAGTATGCATGCGACTCGAAAGCAGCATGAAAAGTCGCCTAACAGCGACAACAACAGAAAGAATTGTAGGAGGGACAAATTTAGCCACTTCATTTGTATCCAATTCACATAACTTTATTTAATTAATTTTTATTGTGTTATTCCCCCAGGATTTGGAATGCGCCTGCGACTGGGAATCTGCATGAAATTTCAAACGCAATAAGTTTAACTTCCATGCAAATGATCTATCAACCTACGCATTTCTTAGTGTATTTCAAAGTTCACTGTTGCTCAGATCCGCCAGGATTACAATATGTGATGAATTAATTCATTTTATAGTGTATCCTACCCGTCTCCTCTGTTCTCCCACGTCGACCACGAATCCTCCCGGACAGTCCGCTATCTGAAAGGAGACGTGTAGACCACAAAATACATTCATAGGCAAGCCAAGAATGTACTATTTGATTCCACAGGGTTGTTTCAAGCTTCAAAAAGAAGGCATCGCAAAATTCGACTACAGTATTCTGCCCATTACAGTATTCACTGAATCCCCATACCTTGCTGATGTTCTTGATGCATCTGTACGGGTATCTCGCGAAGACGACGCCACGGGTGTCCACCTGAACATCAGGGTAGGCGTGGTTACGGTAACTTCACGGATGAACCGTATTCCAATCTTACTGTACCTGTTCCAGTGCAGCAGCTCCGATTCTCAGCACCACGGGCATTCGTCGATCCGACCAGCTGTGCTTGAAGGCGCTCTGAATTCTCATTTATTGATACTCTGAATGACTAAATCAGTAAAATCAGATGAGGTCACCGAAAGTAGGAATGATGTTGCATAAATTCGCCAGGTTTAATGAACGTTCAATTACCACCAGTAAGCATAATAATTGTGTATACCATTGTGATTTCAGTTATTGAAGTATGTCCAATTTACGATGTTTTAGTAAACTGTTGCTAAATAATGCTTTGTGTTGGACTGTTACATTGACGCCATAGATCAATACTGATTGTGAGACGTAAACTTTCTTTTCTGCGGCGGGTAACTTTCGTAGAAGACGGGAGTCCCGCCCTCTCCCCTATACAGGCCCCGCCCACTGCTATCCCAGACATTCATTACTCACAAACTGTTGTCCGTCCTTGTCCTCTGCAGCTGCCGCAAACTGTAGCAGGACGTCAGTGATGATGTCCGCTGTGTGCTCCGAGGAGAACTTCATGTCGTCCCTTTTTCCGCCCTTGTGGGTGTAGATAATAAACATGTCCTGAAGGGAAAACTACAGTAACATTTACAAACCAGCAAAGACAGTATGGATCGAAAAATGCGCAGATCGATTGGCTACGGGCAGCGGGATCCCTGCTCTGTCACACAAAAACACTGATCAAACTGATATGATCATGCAATCAATAACAAAGATAGAGGATGAAATTAAGGATTTACGAAAGTCGGAAAGATGGAAGAGAATATAAGCGATCGCTGGTCCGACTCACCTTTCCATCATTCGCATTCTTCTGGGACGGCTTGATGAGGGAGAACTCGCTGTACTCCCACTAAAAAGCACTTGGTTAATGATCCTTTTCAATCATTTTGTCATCATTATCACCCTCGTATTGTAAAGAACATTCTCCGATAACTTGCAAAATTTTACGGACTGGACGTTTCAGGACATTCCTGGAGCATCAATTTGTTTGCCCCCCCCCCCCTGCGACAACAATGTTTATGTTATCTGTCCACCGTTAACTGGAACGAAAGATCACAGAAGAGGAGGATGATTAGTGGAATTTACTGACCCCAAGCGTAAGGAACCTCAACAAAAAGGACAAATTACATCAAGCAACCCCTTAAACGAATAAAACATTTACCAGAATATGATTTACCTGGTTCGTGATTTCCAGAGTCTGCGGGTTGTAGGTGGTGATGGCGAGGGTTCCAATGGAGAAAACTCGCTTATATCTGAACAATCAACTGTAAAAACCATCCAGATTAGCAAAAATACAGGCTAAATTTTTTTGGTATACTTCTTTCGAGAACGTATCAGTGCATTTCCGTATTCGTGTCCCACAAAAACATGGTGGATTGCCCATAAAAATACTCACTTTCCCCTCCATGAATGCTTGGTGACCAGATAGCAGATGATGTCTCTGTTGTCGACGCAAAAGTTGGACAACGTCATCGTTGAGCTGCCAGCGCGGCCTACTCCATCAGAAGGCGAAACCCTAAAGGTAGAAGAGTTTCAACACATGAGGACAAAAATGTGTCAAAACGCGAGAATGACTAATCGCCCAAGTCACAATAACTTAACGAACAATTGCTTCAGACGCAACGCAATTATGATAAGGCCATGGGAGCTATCCAAACAGCGTCATAGCATCGTAAAACACGCGTAAAGGACATGACACAGCGGCCATAACCGGCTGGAAAGGCCGAAAAAGCTCTCACGAAACAATTGTTGTGCCACCGTAGTCGAACGATCAGTGCAGCCGACTTTTACGATTCCGTATTTTCAACTGTGTTTTAGTTAGAAGTTAAAAGCAATTTCACAGTTCTTGAAATACCGGTCGTGAATTATCAATGTTCTCATGGTGTTTTCAGTACCGTGTTTCGCTATTTTTAAAAGTTATCTTGACTACTACGATAAGGATTATTTGTTCAGGTTCATTGGCGAGATGGATGGCATAAACTTCGAAGATGTTGAGATCGGTTAGCATAGAATCATGAGCATTAATAGTTTTGTCCCCCCCCCAATGAAATTGTGATTCTTCTGTATTCTGTAGCGTTAGTGAACAAGATAGCGGGATCTTTTATTTTTGCAGCGAGAACCTTGCAACTCGCTACACTTTTACCAATGCAAGATGTGAATTCATCGTGTCCTATTCTCCAGGAAGCTGTGGTCTCTTGCACCAACAGACAACCGAGTTGAGAAGAATGAGACAGGATGAATGCACTTCAACAACGCAACACTGATAGTGGGTGAAGTGCATTCATAAACTAAACAAACAAAAAAAACTAAACTCGATACCTAACTAAAAACCGCTGAGACAATAGCGAAACGATAAATAATATTGTAACGAAGAGACAGCATTTTACATGAAGACAATATGAATTAAGGTTACAAAGAAAGGTTTCAAAGGTTATGAAAATGTGCTTTCAAAGGTGTTGTATGGAGTTAAGGTTGGGGTTTTTCGTAAACGGAAAGATTTTACTTGAAAAGTTAGGAAAAGAACGATTTTGACTTGTCAGTAGTAACATCTGTAGGGAGTAGGGGAGCTTGATCATGATCCCATCCTGACTGGCTCTCCTCTGTCTCTTGTTCCTTTATTGCTTTGAGCTCCATATGTACTGTCCCCTCTGCACTTTCGACATCTTGATCGTGTTCTGGCGTGACGCACCCGTACACGAAATCGGCGAACTGAATGAGCCACATTTCTTGAGTATTTTATCCACTTTATCTTGAATACACCATCTGTTAATCTAATATCCTATATATCGTTCTCTTAGTGAAAGACTTACACAACGACAGCCAGATGAAGCAATTTGGCGGAGACGACGAGCCACGTTGTCAGAGCAAGACCTGCAATGAATTAAGGTAGAATCTTTTATTGACGATACTATAGACAATTTATTTAAAATGGTGATATACTCACTGAAATTGATAAATTAATTGATGAACATTGGAATATCCCTGACCTTTCGAGACATCTGCTTCTGAAAGATAATACATGCAAATAATGAAGCAGAAATACTGTCCGTTACGGTAACTTGAGCTCATTCTGAAGGCAAAGAGGGGGTTCTGGTGCGAAATATATGGTACGGTGGCCACATATCGCAGAAGGGTTACGGTATATTGAATGCTCGCTCCCATGGCAAAGAAAGGATACGAATAGTTCCGCAAAAGGAAATACGGTACTGCAAATGCTCTTGGCACAGAAAGAGAGAGAGTACGGTAGCCGTAGAAACATTATATTGTACGCTCGTTCTCATGGCAGAGATGGATCACGAACGGCCGTTCCACAAAGAGGATTACGGTACTGCAAATGCTCCTGGCACGAAAAGATAGGGTACGGTAGCCCGTTTTTGCAGAAGGGTTACGGTATCTTGAACGCTCGTTAACATGGCAAAGAGGGGACACGAATACTTCCACAAAAAGGATTACGGTACTGCGGAAATGCTCCTGGCGCGAAGAGAGTACGGTAGCCTGATTCCATAGAAACATTATATTGTACGCTTGCTCTCCTGGCAAATATGGATCACGGACGGCCGTTCGCAAAGAGGATTACGGTACCTTTAATGCTCTTGGCATTAAAATATAGAGTACGGTAGCCCGTTTCTGCAAAAGGGCTACGGTATCCGGAACATACATTCGTTCTGGAAACAAAAGGGAGTGTAGTAGCTTGCTTTCTACAAACGGCGAACGTTACTTTCATTGCCCTTAATGATGCACACATATCAACGATCCATCGTTTTACAGCAAGAAATAGTCAAAAAGTCTGTTATTGATTATCACATCGCCAGATGATCAATTTTCAAATCAAGGAGTCAAAGACTGCGGTAAGTATTATGATTGGCAGTTGGAGTACGAAAGTGAATTCGTTATCTCTGCTGCTCCCCAGAGCGGCTATCCCTCGTATACGGGAGACAACCGCTCTGCGGAGAACCAGAGATAACGAATGCACTTTCGTACTCAAACTGCCAACCATAGTAAGTATACATACTATTCATGTTGCAAAGAATATCGCCAAAATGAAAAGGAATATCGTCCTCTGAGCATTCTCCAGAAACTATGCGTCCCGGAGGGAAAGAGAGGAGTAGGGCAGTTTGCTTTTGCTTAACGGTTACAAAATAGATACTGGGAGTCCTGATGGGACCGATGGACAGAACATCACTTCGAATGTATGCTCCAGCACAAGAGCGCAAAGACAGCAAAATTTCGGCTTCATGTTGCCAGAACTACCGCAACCATGAAAGGGAGAAGCATCTGGACAGTTGGATAAAGCATGAATGAGAAGGAAAAGTGGAGGCCAGCATGACAATGGAAATGACGGACAGACAGATGATGAACAGAGAAAGGACAAGGGTCAAATCTGCAGGCGAATTGCCTTCAGAATAGTACAAAGGGGATGATAGAGACGTTGACACACGACAGGACCTGTAGTGGCAACCGTCTACGATGCAGGAGTAAGCTGACGTTGCAGCGGATACAATTGATTCGCTGAGACAGATAGCGACAAAGACTGGGAAGGGGCTGATCATCTGCAGACATGACATCGTCCTCTGCGCATTCTTCAGAAAATATGCGTCCCGGAGGGAAAGAGAGGATTACGGTAGTCCGCTTTCGCTCAACAGTCATACAGCGGACGATGATCGTCCTGGTGGGAATGATAGAGGGACACACATAACCACGAATGTATCCTCCAAAACAAAGGCGTAAAAACAGCATAATTTCTGCTTCATGCTGCAAGTATTAGTGCAAGTATGAAAAGTAGAAGTACCAAGATAGTTGTATAAAGCAGGAAAGGGAGTGGAAAAGTGGAGGCAAGCATGAAAATGGCAGCGTAGAGAAAAACAGATGATGAACAGAGCAAAGATAAGGGCGAAAAAAGAGTCCGTGAGAATACAGGCAAATAGGCTTCAGAATTGTACAAAGGGGACGATAGAGGCGTTGACGATAAACGACAGCATCTGTAGTGGCAACAGTCTACTATGTAGGAGTGAGCTGACGTTCAAGCAGAAACAATTGATTCGCTGACACAGACAGAGACCGGGAAGGGGGTGACCATCTGCAGACATCACCTCGTCCTCTGCACATTCTCCAGAAAATGTGCGTCCCGGAGGGAAAAAGAGGAGTACGGTAGTCCGCTTTCGCTCAACAGTCACCTAGCAGACGATGATCGTGCTGGTGGGAATGATGGACAGACCAGCATCACTACGAATGTATCCTCCAGCACAAGATCGCAAAGACAGCAGCATTTCTGCTTCATGCTGCAGGAACTAGCGCAAGCATGAGAAGGAGAAGGATCTACAAAGACGGATCAAGCAGGAAGGAGAAGGAAAAGAGGAGGACAGCATGACAATAGAAATGACAGGCAGACAGATGATGTAAAGAGCAATGATAAGGTTAAAAAGGGCAGGGAGGAAAGCGCGCAGGATTAACAGGTAAACGGGGATAAGGAGTCGTCGATGAGAAGCTACAGCTTCTGTAGATGGCAGTCTTTGATGAAGGAGCATTGGGTCACGTAGCAGCACCAACAAGGGGAGTCGTCACTGATCCCCTTCCCCCTGTCTCAAATGGAGATACGTCGGTAGACAGTGTTTCGTTGTCTGCCTCTCTCGCTTCCCCATACTCTCTTACTCCCCCCATGCCCAAATTCCTCATGCCTCCCCTTCCCTGTCTTGATCACTTGATCACTGTCCAGACATTGTAGGGGGTCTCGAATCATTTTGTATCACACCATCCCATCATCTCTCTGGTACAGTATCCTCACAGGCATACGGTAATGACAAGATGCGACCATGGCTTCAGAGGACTATTTGGGAAGAACGATGTCAATGAGGGAATAAAGTGACAACTCAATCGGATGAAAACACAACTGCGCCATGGACTTTTGCGCCATAATTGTGAAATGGACCGGTGAGCCATGCATTGTAGGTGCATCCGTCAAATTCACCATTATTGCGCAAATATCTATCACGCAGTTGTCTTTCGCCCCTCCCAATCTCATAGATGACAGCACAGGAGAGCTTTGACAATTCGAATTAGCCATCTCATAGCAATCAGGGGATCAACAACGGTGAATTTGTCGTCATTCTTCTCCGCCGCGCGGTCGTCTATGAGAGAATGAGACAACGGCGCTCCGGAGAAGAATGACGACAATTTTAGCATTTAAGAACCTCCAATAGCAATCACGCGACGGATGATTGGGAATCCATGATACCGACTAGAAAATAGGGTTTCTAAATCGGTAGTTAAGTACATTTATCATTCGTCTATTCCACTCGGACCGGTTGTCTATCGTTCGTAGAGACAACCGCTCCAAAGAAATCAGACGAATGAGAAATGCTCTTTACTACAGTTTCAGATGCCCTACTAGAAACCCCTAAACGACTTTCTAATACCGAACGGCATTCTCATTCCCTAGTTCTTCGCGAGCGGCTCTCCGCGAACTATGATGGCCATTTCTCTTTGTTGAAAGACTAGTGAACTCTCTCATTCATTTGTGAGACCCTAACTGAAAATTTGTTCCATTTTTCCCCTTCTGAGCTGTTGTCTCTCAAACACAGCTTACCTTTGGCATATTACCATCCCCTCACTGTTAACTGCTTTTCTCCTGTCCTTGATAATCTGAAAAATACGCAATTTTCTTTAAAACACCTTCACCCGGTGAAAGCCATTCAAGACGAACGGGTAGGGGAGGAATATCTACTTACGGCAATATTCGAATTTCCAAATCCCTTTGGCTCCTCGATGTCGAATAAGCAGCCACGTTACATTGGCATGATCATAGCCACATAATATAGTGGCGTGAAATGCTGTCGTGTAGGGACAGAAAGAATGAATGACGAGGAGCGATGCATTTGCTTGACCTGGACGATCTCTCTCATCTCCTGATCTCTCTTCTTATGCCATGATATCTCGATCAACTTCTATTGGGAATCAATGACGAATCGTCTTCACTTTGCGTGACAGCATAGCCAAAGAAAATGTGAGGGCCAAAGAGAAAGTCGTCATGGACATTTGCGCCATAATGGTGAAATGGAGAGATTCGCCTTCATTCGCACAATCAGCAATGGGTCCATCTCATCATTATAGCGTGAATGTCCGTGGCGATCTTGTCCCTTATCCACTTGACACTAAACAGATCAGTGCAAAAGCATCGGATGTTGAAGATAACAGCCTTGATTAGGTATGGAAACAGCTTTGTTCAGATTTTGATTATTGGAATGGAGTGACTCCATTCTTCGTTCTTCCTTTTAGTCAGACATGAGGTCACTGCTCTAGGGGGATGAGATAGATCAAGAGCAGCATTTGTGCAACAGCAATAAATTCGAGTAGGACCTTCTTTTTTAATTCTCAACCGCTCTCGACAATGGTGGCGAAAGACTACTGAGCCATAGATATTTGCACCATCGTAATGGCAGAATGGCCGTTTGAGCTGTGACAATGATGACGATTCTAAAATGGTAAAAGTGCATCTCCGCGAAGCCGTTATCTATCCCTCGTAGAGACAACCGCTCCTCGGAGATTAGACAGATGAGAATTGCACTTTATTACCGTTTCTGAACCTCTAGTAGAGACTCTCTACGTCTGATAGACAACTATGTCCGATAAACATTTTTTACCGATTTAGAACCCCTAGTTTATTGACAGGAATGTCGCATGTGTGAATTCTTTCGATTGTCTGTGAGTAAGAATAAGAGACATTCCTACAAAGATCACCCAATAAGCTTTTTACTATGCGTTTGCTGTCTCCAAAATAATTCCGTATTTTCATCCGTGTTTTAGGTGCCTGATATTGCCAATCACGGACAAAATCTACGGCTATTATACTGTAAAATCTGCCTGTGTGCTAGATAGCATGATTGATGCAACATTATATCCTTGTGGAGCTCTCTCGACACCTTGCGTGTATCTGTAAGACTTGTTCATGTGTAGAAGAAGCACTCCGGAGAGTTTCCTCTCGGAGGAAGCAATACTCTGCGTCTATTCATTCTTCTCTCAATCTTTCTTCTCACCGGTCGACTTCTTTAATTATTGTAAAGTTTCTATGTTTGAACTCGTGAGATGTACTCGACACAATTTCTCTTTCATCTCTCATCTCTTTCAATCGTGAGGTTGCAGAATGGCTACACTATTGAAGAAAAGTATGAGAAAAGAAGTGGGAATACTCCTATCAAAGTTGAGTGAAGAGGAAATACAAGCACAGTCAAAGGCCGTCCTTGAGAAGGTGCATCATGGTAGATGATAAAAGGGGTGAAGGGCACCATCACCATGAACATTTGGGCCACAATGATGAAATGCACAGATTCTCCATCATCCTTTGCATTTTCATGTAGCATCTGTGCATTTCACAATTGTGGCACAAATGTCCATAGCGCTTTTGTCCTTCACCCATCCAAATAAAGTGCAAATCCCAGGTGTTATCCTCTCCGTGGTTTGATTCTTCTCAGCGAATCGGAATCTTCGTCTCCACAAACGGAGAAATCAATACTGATCCCATTATTGACAAGTGTCTAGAGCTCAACAAGAGTGTGTATATTCCTCAGGTGAGCACATTTCTCCCGTATCAGTCACTAATCAATTTTCACAACCAGTTCAAGAAGGGAGATGATCGAATGCGTTTTCTTCGTTTGGGAGAGGAAGAATGGAGGGAAGGTCTTCCCTCGACGTTGTGGAACATCAGACAGCACAGTCTCAAGTCTGCTGCCACACCCTTTGAGGTACTGAACCCCGGACTGCAGTATACTGTAGGTTACTGTAGTGTACTATCCTACCGTAATCCTACAGTATACCACATTTCCCTACAATACAGTCCCGGACTCTAGTATATTATACTGTAGGAATACGATAGGGATGCATAGTGGGTTATTGTATTCTATCCTACAGTAACCCACTATACGTTCCTACCGTATTCCTACAGTATACTCGAGACCTGGCTTCTGCAAAGTTCCCCTTTGAGGAGGATGGAGGACCTCTCCATCTCCTGCTCATGCCGGCGGTTGCATTCAGTCCAAGGGAGGACGGACAATGGGACAGATTGGGTCATGGGAAGGGATACTTTGACCGATTCCTCTCTCAACACAGGGATACATTCCACCAATACCCTCTCAGAGTGGGTCTCTCACTCAAGGAACAGATCGTGGACAGCGTTCCCGTGAGCGAATTCGATGTCCCCGTGGAATTTGTCCTACACCCTTAATGCTCTTTCGTAAATACAATTCGTTTATCAATAGAAAGATAAATAAAAACGGTTTATGAGTTGAACATCCAGACACGTAATTCATTGGGAATAATGGACGAATATCTACAGTAAAGAGATTCATTGCTTGGAGAACTTTCCTCGAAGATTCTTCAGTCCACCGAATGCTCTTCTTCCTCCACCAAGATGAGATGCATTGTCTGAATGGCACGAGATTATAAGGGTTCAAAAATAATTGTAAAGTGCTTTATTCGTCTAATTTCTATTGAGCGGTCGACTGTTCCATGATACTTTTTGATACTTTACGGCTTCGTTAAACCGCAGAAGGACAACGCAGACAGTTAATGACAACAAAAAAAATATCCCGGATGGCGTTGATTTCATTTCCACTTATTAAACCAATGTCCTTTCTTCTCCTGGGAAGAGTCTCATTCCTTCTACCACTCCCGGAGCGTTCCCAACTACGATACACCAATATCTCCCAATTGACTTACTCTTCTCATTCATCTCATCTCTTCCCATGAGCAATCCCTTTGTAGATCTCGATCTCATGTCATCTTCTACACTCTTCTTCGCTTCTTCCATTTGTTTCTCAACCTGAATGATCTCTCTTCTTCCCTTTCCTCTTATTTCCATCTCCTCACCCTGTCCTTCCTTCCCTTCTCATCCGCACATTTGGCATCTTCTTCATTCGCTTTCGTCTCAGCAGAGTTCAGTATCTGAATTTGTCTTTTAGTCGCTTATCTTTTACCGCGTCCTGCTCCCCCCTCCTGTTCTCCAGTGCAGTTTTGTGCGAGAGGGGTCAAAAATTTCCATAAAAAGTGCGGTGCGAGTCCCGCTTTTATCATTTTCGATAAGCAAATATTTCCGAAATCAGGGAGAAGTACACATAATTACACGACGTTTTTCCCCCACTGACCTGTTGACTACTCTCCATCCACTGTCCCAGAATGGCCTCCATTTCACTGACTCTTTCAGTGTTCGCTTCCCTTGCAGTCCAGGTGGATACTCTGTAGGATACCGTAATCCTCAGTCAACGATCCATTTCACTCACCGCACAATTCTCGCTGTTGGTTCGATTGTCGCGTCGTATCTTCCCACATAAATTCCCTCCAGCACAACCTCAAACCACAACGTCCTCACTTTCTCTCAAGAGTAAAATACCTTTTCAAGATCACTGTCAGAATTGATTTTGAGATAGGGAAGAAGAACATCGTACCTAAAAATGAAATTATTCGTTTACGCTCCCAAAAGTAATATGACGGGAGTACTACTTAAGACCGGATGCCCCGCCCCCTTCACCAAACGAATGCTTGCGCGCTTGCGGTATATAGTATATACCGCAAGCTCGCCAACAATTTTCAAAATACATCGCTTAGGAAAAGAGACAGGGCTTGCGGTCTTCCGCAGTAAGACCGGAGTGGACTTACGGCAGAACTCTCCCATGCAGGGATACGAGATGAACAATTGAGATTTGACGCAAGTTGTTCGCTGCCTACAATACATTCTTCATTCACAATATCCCTGATCAATCCAACCTTCTCGGGTAATTTCTTGAGCATTGACTCGTCCAAATCAGCAATGGATCCATAAGCAAATGCTTGGACAATCTTCCTGCAAGACGAACGAATGTAATGAGGGGGACGTGGTAATTTGGAACGGCCGTTTTGGAACTTGTATGCTATAGCATTTGGAGCAAAATTTGTTCCAAAATGTCGTTCCTGAGGGGGAAGAGGACGCTTACCTCGTCTCGTCATCAATTTGAGGTATATTCAGAAGGTTTGCATAGTGGTAGGGTCCGCGATGGAGAAGGGCCTTCTCGATGGTTTCCATTACACACTAAAAGTGGCAAAATTCTGGTAAATTGAAAACAAAATATAGTTCGAAACGTGGAAATGTCATCGGCATAAAACTTATCAGATCGAACAAAGAAATCGTTTCTGCTACAGCGTTGGCATGATGACAAAATACAACACATGAAATAGCATGAATTCGCCGATCATGGTCTAATCACTGCTCTACGATTGACTTTTGCTAGTGAATGTTAGTGCATACTTAGTCAAGAGGTAGATTCACCATTGCTGCAAGAAACTAAGGGAAACTGTGGGGAAAATCAGCACAACTCTGCGAGTGAGTGGAGAAATTTCCCGGAACTATTATGAATTTCTACTCAGCAATGCTGAAATTTTCAAACCAGGAGAGGGGCGTGCACGGTCAGATCTCGGGTGAACCTAGTGAAATGATAATAAAGCCATGGTAGCTATTCAAACAGTGCCATCCTGAGGTAGATAAGGCACGAATGACACACGAACGACCCAAGGAAGATCAAACGCAGGCTTGAACGCTGAAATATCCGCCCGCGAAACAATTGTTGTGCGACCGTAGTTGAAGCGAAGTGCAGCCGACATTTACGAATTCCGTATTTTCATCCGCTTTTTAGGTAACCTGTCATGCTAATTCGCGGACAGATTTTACGGTTATTACTTTCGAATTTTTCATACGATTTCGTTTGGCAGCGTCTACAAAGTGTTTTCAGTGTGCCGAAAGTGCTGCTGAGTCCGTAATGGCTCGGAGTCGCAGTCGGAGCAGAGGTGAGTTCATTTCTATGTGTGAATAAAGAAAGAAATAAGTTTATGCGGGTGAGTTACGAATGTTGCAGAAAGACGCCGTCGTTCCCGTTCTCGCTCTCCACGCGAACGACGCAGCAGGAGCAGAGACCGCGACAGGGGGGACAGGGACAGGTGCGGAATTCTCTATACTTTAGCGCTTGTGATCTGAGGATTGTCGAAGTTGATAATGTTCATGTGCTAACCTAACCACTTTTCAGCAGCTCTTGTAATTGTAAATATAAATCGCGTAATTAAGAGTTGAATATATTATAGGGATCGTCGCCGTCGCAGTCGTAGCAAGGAAAGACGGAGAAGCCGCAGTCGAACTCCGGAAAAGAGAGTGTTAGTCATTTTCTACTCTTCTCGGTTATTTATTTTGCAATTTTTTCAAATCAGCACATTTATTGGCAGCATAAGCAGTTTATTTCATATTTTAAATGTTTTTTTTTCAGTTTCAAGGAGAAGCGGGACGAGAGAGACGGTAGAGACGAGAGGGATCGAGAGAGGGACAGACACGATGACAGAGATCGCGATAGAGACAGACACGATGACAGGGATCGAGACCGGGATAGGAGCAGATACGACGACCGGGATAGAGATCGACACAGGGACAGAGACAGGAGACGGTCCACGACTCCTGAACGTCAGTTTTACAGTCTTTTATGGTAAGAAAAAGTTGTGCGTCTCTGAGAAAAGAAGCACACCACCGTGATCAATAGGGTCGATTTAGCAAGGGGAAAAGAAGGAAAAAAACATTTTTTTAAAAAAAATTTCTGATTCAGGCATTCACATTCGAATAGCATATAGTTTTGCACTGTAAACTGGAAATATGGACTTCGTATTACTGAAACTATGTGTTTATCTTGCAGAAGCGCCAATCGAGATCGAGACGATCAGTGGAATCGACGATGAAGTGGCGAAGATGATGGGATTCGGAGGGTTCGACACCAGTAAGAACAAGAGGGTATGTATTCAATTTCAATCAAACAATATAACAAGGAACAAACTCTTTTCGAGATGAGCCCATATGCGCACACAGTAAGATTGGGGCATTTTTGCACAGGTTTTTCAAAAATGCAATCCTAAATTTAGTCAATTACGCGCAAATATCCAAATCTCCTGTGCGCAAATGGATTGATCCCGAATTCTCACTTTCGCAGACGTGTACGAACTGAGATTAATCAGTAAAGTTACGTTCGGTATCCCGGAAATAAAGCTCTGCATCAGAAATTTATAGCTCGATTAATGTGGTTCAATAGGGTCTAATCGTTGGCATTTCGTCGTGGCACATCTTTTATTGAAATTTCACAAATGCATTTGATTTTAGGCATAAAAGTGCCTAGTTTTGCTATTGAACGGTTCTGACAAATTCTTTTCCATAAATTAATAAATATGGCAATCGCTAACTGAGGAAATGCATCTAATAATTGCAGGTGGAGGGAAACGACGTTGGAGAAGTGAAGATCAACAAGCAGAGGAGGTACAGACAGTACATGAACAGGAAGGGAGGATTCAACCGACCACTCGATTGGATCGCCTAGTTATTGGGCTGATTGGCTCCTGTCAGTTTTCCCCCATTCATTCATCTTTCCAAACCATGTTGTTTTTTTGGGGTTTTGAGTATGAACAGGAAGGGGGCTTTAGCCGATTGAATAGCGTAGTTGTTCGGTTGATTGGTTCCTGTCAGTTTTCTCATTCTGTCCCCCATCAGACCAGCTTTTCCTCCTTCTAAACCACTTGCTCTCGACAGTCTCACACTCATTCCCTCTCTGAATATTGTCTATTTGGGTATACCGATCTTGATTGCAATCCATTTTCTGTTGTAGCAAAGCTCTCGAAAGGATAAAACGCTGTTCATTCCGATCCCTTGATCATCGTCCCTTGTTTTGCAAAAATTTGCATGAACCCCATGCTCATTACCACTTTGCACATTCGTAGGCATGCAAATGATCCTCGACGATCACGTCTCCCCCAATCGATCGCCCCTCATTCGCAGTGGACACCTCGACTAGACCGGTCGTTGTCTCTGCGATGTCCTCTCTCGCAGGTATTGTTATTTATTATTATTGTTATTAGCTATGTACCAGTTACTTATACTTGTAGTTACTCGAGTAGTACTTGCTAGTCTGGTATTGATAGTTCCGGTTTAGACCCGAGTGAACGGACGCCATCCATTGACGGACTAGGCTGCGGAAAGGATAAGGAGTGGGTCTTTACTGGATTGTACCTTACTTTGTAGTTACTGCTTATGGTTCCGCTTCCGATTACTAGTATCCGGCTATTGCTAGATCCGTATGTCTAGTTGATGAAACATGTGATGATTGATCAATGGACAGGCCCTTTGCAATATGCTGTTTTGCACGTATAGTTGGGGGATTTGAGAAGCCGTGGAATTGCTAGTCAGACACAACTGAGGATCGTATTTTGGAAAATGAGTGCAAAAACGCGTGTCTGTTCGCTCATTTCGGCCGGTTATCTATTTTGGTAGGGTAGAGAGTAGGGTGTGGAAAGGAAGCAGAAGTGCACTTTTCTGTGGTCTTATTTCTTTGGAGCTGTTGTCCATCGCATGGCAGAGACATCGCTCCGAGGGAATCGGACGACTGAAATGTGCCATTCTGTTTGGATTCCGTTCCCTAGTAGAGAGTACTTGCCCATGTGCAGAGACGTGCAGAAGTAGCACGTTATTCCAAAAAGGCGATCTTGAACTCACTTTTTAGCCCTCCTCGTTTCTTCTGTGCGAACTGCATTCAGTGCTTGCGCTGCATGGGGCTCTCGCTCACTGAGTAAGTTGTTTGACCCACCGCACTCTACCGTAGTCCCCCTTGCATCTGACCGTATCCTACTCTTGCAGAGACCGTGAACGTCGCGAGCAGCAGGAGGCACGGGACAAGGAGTCGGAGAAGGAGGGCGCCGAGTGCGGTTTTCTTTTGACGACTTCTACCGTATCCGGGACCCTGAAGATCAGGGTTGCATTTTCAGGGCGCTTACGGCATTCGCACTGCAGACGGGCGTGGACATCAAGCTGGAGCCGGAAGATCCCGATGAGTGCGTTCATCCGTTGTCTTACAGTACTCCCAATCGATAATGGATCCCAATAGATCGTGCTTGACGATGATCTTTGCAGGATACAAGAAGATCAGGGCTGCGCAACGGCGCTCGAGAGTGGCGTGGCAGCCGAGATGCCGATGTGAGTTATGACCGCAATCAAAGCTGCTTCCGCATCCGTGAAATAGTTCGGCCTACAGTAACTCGTTTCTTTGCAGGACTTCTAACTCCGCCACCTGCCCTCCACAGGACAAGGAAAACAAGTCGGAACCGGAGAGCGACACGGTGCAGCAGCATGAGTAAGTTGCACACACTGTAACTTCCCTATGATGCGGTAGAGAGTTCATTTGGAGCTTGAGCTGTGTCACGTCTTTCAGTAGCCAACAGGGATACGGTAGTTCCATCGGGTCAAACTCCTGCCACTTGCAGGTCCATCTCCGAGTCAGATGTGCAGACCGTGGCAGTAGTGGACAAGTCGACGAAGGAGAGGGAATGGTGAGCAGGGACAGGGCGGTCTTAGGTTTCAGCCTGAAGATTTACGACCTGAAACCTTTTAATATACGTTATTTTTTCAACTGAAGCTAGGGCGGAACCGGGTGGAAAACTTTCGAATTAAATTTTGATTTTTTTCCTGGAAGTAGGTATGGGCACCCCAATCAACGTCATGTCTCGATTTGGTCTGAAAAAATTTCGCAATCGTTTTACAGACGAATTTCGTCATGATGTCTGATCGATCATAACTTGCTTCAAAAAAATCCTAGAGGGTTGGGGAAGCGCTCATTCTGCAGCAAATTTTTTCTGATCATTTTACTTTCCGGGGTCCATGACCGTATCGCTAACGCCAACTGAGATAATACTTGTCGGCTTCGAATAATCGGCATTTAAAAAAAATTATAGAAAAAGTGCTCGCTAGAAAACACATATATGAAAGCTGAAGCAATTCTACACAATATATGTTTTTAACAAAAAAATAAAAAAATAAGTTTTTTTGAAATTTGAGGTCAAAGTTTTCTGATCACCCCACTTTGGGGTGTAGAGGTGGTTTGTTCCAGCGAAACTTGGCGTTCGTCGCAAGCGCAGCTGTAAGACATAGTTTTTCTTGCTCTACGCGATGCAGGGTGTTTACCGTGCTACATGGCAATTAGATCCCCAGGACTTCATTTTTCGCACTTCGAACCATGAACCTCGGGTCATGGGGAAAATCAGAAAAAACTTTTTGTCTCCGACTTGGCTGAAAATTTGGTTTTATGTTAAATCGACCCCGTAGATCACGAATCTGAGGTCGGTTTCACATGAAAAAATTTCGTTGCTTCAGGGCATGAAAAAGTTTCCAATTTCCCCCAATTTTTTTATGCCCTGAGGCAACGAAATTTTTTCATGAAACCGACCTCATATTCGTGATCTACGCGGTCTATTTACCCTAAAACCAAATTTTCAGCCCATTCGGAGATAAACATTTTGTTTCTGATTTTCACCATGACCCCGGGGTCATGGTCCGAAGTGCGAAAAATGAAGTCCTAGGGATCTAATTGCCATGTAGCACGGTAAACACCCTGCATCGCGTAGAGCAAGAAAAACTATGTCTTATAGCTGTGCTTGCGAAGAACGCCAAGTTTCGCTGGAACAAACCACCTCTAGACCCCAAATTGGGGTGATCAGAAAACTTTGACCTCAAATTTCCAAAAAACTTATTT
>JACMIF010000783.1:0-31691 GCA_014805445.1 Diplogasteroides magnus
ATTGAGTTTGAGGATGAATCAGTCAATGAATGCCCATAATTAGAACGTTCAAATTAAAATCAATTTCGCGTGCGATGATCGTTCGTCGGGTTTGTTTTGTCTTCTGAAACACTATAAAAACGTCGAATGTTTTATTGGAACCATTCGAAGCTCACACAGCAAAGTTTCTTCTTCAGTTGTTTTCTTCTTCATCTTCCCCTCTCAATTTCTCATGTTCAGGATGTTCTCCTTCATCTTCCTTCTCTCTTCATGTGCTGCCCTCTCAATGGCCCAGTATGGCCAGTATCCGGCACCTCTTCCACAGGGTAGCCTTCCCGAGCTTCTTCATCTATCAATTCTCTACTTCCAGCTCCTCCTCCCCCTCCTCCCCCTCCCCCTCCTCCACCAATGCCCATTTTCGTCCCCAGACCTGTCCCTCAGCAGCCTTACCGTAAGCCACTCCTTCTTCCTCCTTTCCAAATGTTCTGTTGCAGCTCAGCCCGAGCTTCCACCTCAGATTCTTCCTCAACCAATCCCTCAGGAGCCCCGTTATCGTAGGTGATCTCATGTACTCTTCATCAAAATGCGATTTCAGCTGAACCTCAACTCCCTCAAGTTCCTCGTCAGCCTGTTCCGCTTCCTAAGCCCGTTCCTCAGACATACTGTTAGCATCTGTTACAAAATTTCGCCAATATGATCGCTCTTTCAGCTCAGCCCCAGATTCTCACTCAGGATCCTCCAATGACCATCCAACCTCTTCCTGAAGTGATTCCCCAGAAGCCCGAGCCTGTCCTTCCTGAGCCCAATTGCGAGGAAGGAAACGGATTCTACGTCCTTGGATGCAGTTCCATCTACTGGAGATGTGTTGATGGCCGCGTAAGGAAACAATACGTTGGATGAACATGACATCTGTCTTTCAGAAGTACAAGACCCAATGCGTCGCTGAACTCAAGTTCAACCCTGAAACTCGTTCATGCCAGTACACTGAGGAGGTTCCCATCTGCAACGTTGGGTAATGAAATCAAACATCTCAGTAGTCATCAGTGCCATATTCAGAAGGGACACAAACGTCGAGAACTTCGTGAAGGTCGAGGAAGAAGTGTGGACTCCAGAGCCTGAATCCGTCAAGCCCCCTACTCCTGACTGTGAGAATGGCAATGGATACTACGTCTTCGGATGCAACACCAAGTACTGGAGATGCGATAATGGACGTGTAAGTTGTTAAGACAGTGTTGAGACGCCGAATGAACCGTTCAGCTCTTCGATCTCGAATGTGGCAACGGACTCAAATTCAACCCCGAGACTCGTGAGTGCCAGTACAAGGAGGAAGTTGCACTGTGCAGTTCTGGAAGTGAGAGTGAGATGGTGAAGGCTGAGGAGTAAGTGATGTTCATATGGATTATCCTTCATTATGACAATTTGAGGGAAGAGATCAAGACTCCCGAGGAGGTCATGGTTACCGTCCCAGAGCAGCCTCTTCCCGAGATTCGTATGTTCCTGCAAATGAGTGCATCAACTGAATGATATGATTGCAGCCCAGCTCGTCCCTCAGCCTCAGCCCATTCCTGCTGATGCACCCCGATACAACGCATATTGAACATTCATAATATGAACTTGAGTAGGAAATGATTGAGATGATAAATATTGTCTTCGTTCGGTGTGCTTTTATCCATAATACATTTTGAACAAGCAAAGAGTATATTAAGGCTGCAACTAATGATTCACTGGGGACTGGGGTGTGTCTTGACCCCGAATATTGCACGTGCCTAATAGAGAGGAATCGACCTCTTCGACTGACCTATTCGATTTCTTTCACCTTTATCCTTTCTTTTCGTCTCTCTTCGTTCTCCCTTGCAAGGCTCATATTGTCTGTTTCGCGCTTTTTCGGCGCTAGACTATTTTCGAATTTACCAGAACGATTCCGTGTGCTTCAGTTCGTATTTTCAATCAACGAGCAGGTGCGATGTATAGCCCTTCACCGATTTCGTCGCCAATGAACGACTTCAATAGACCTCCGTCAGCGAAGAGTACGTTATCAATTCAGATGGTTTGTGCGATCGCCATTCCCATTGCGCAGTGCTACTGCACCATAGAAATAAAATCTTTTTATCCCAACTTTTGGCCCTTTGCAGGTCGAGCCGTGAAGGCCCTGTTCAAGGATGACTCTCCTGGTCTGATTGTCGGTAAGGGCGCATTCGTTGTCTTACCAGTTCCTTGGTGCTAGTCTGAAGCAATTTTCTTTACGAAAAAAGGCCCTCGAAGACTATGGCCGATGATGCAACAAAGTTTGACTCAGTGCTTACAGAAGAAGCTGTTTCTCCAGCAAGGAGAGTAAATAGTTGCAAGTATCCGCCCGTTCTTTCTCCTGAAACTGACGCTGAGTACTCTGTTGGTGAGTATTGCAGGCTTGAAGACACGGATAATAACCACCTCCTCACAGATGACGAAAACATTGGAGCAGTCACACCAAATTCAGTCAATTTGAAGAAGGGGAAAGGTCCTGGCAGTACTTCAAGCAATAAGTCTTACAAGAAGAAGGGAAACCCGCCTCCAAAGAGCTCTGATAGGTCTTCCGCCAGATCCGTAAAGAAAGTCATTCCCAACGAAGTTCCTCCTCTCATTACATCGAAGAAGAACAAGGAGGTTGTGGAAGGCAATAATATCAACGGTAAGTGCATAACCAACCAAATTGTTTTATCGCAAATAATCAAGCCCTTTCAGAGAATGATACATCACATTCAGTCGCTCAATCGGTGAAGAGAGCAAAGAAGGATAATATGAGTAAGTTGTGGATAACGAATTGTGAATTATGAAGCTAACACAGATACATCTGCCCAGACTCCCGCTTCCTCCAGGTGTTCAAAATCTAAGAGTAAGGAGTCCGTTCCTGAATTTTCTCCAGCTTTTTCGCCCAAACAGGGCAACGGCGCACTACTTATCAGGGAATTCTGTGAGTTTGAGACTTCGCAATATTCATTGCAATTTTTCCTCGTTCAACCCTCTGACTTCAGGGCGATCGCTGAGATCTGCATCCATGAAACTGTTATCAAACAAAGAAAATGAATACAACGATACGAAGAGTGAGAACAAGATTACAACTTATTTTGCTGTGGAAACGCCCAACTCACAAGCCTTCATTTCTAAACGACCCGCATTCAAGACTCCAAAGAGTGCTCCCGCAGTCAAGAAGCGAAAGGTGGAAAGGAAGTCGAGTATGTTTACAAAATGAAAAATTACATTTTGAAATTCTGATCATCCACACTAAGCGGAAATCGAATGCCCTTTCAGATGTGGCATCTCACAATTCAGGTCTTGAGGAGGATGACGAACGTGAGTCTGCACAGTGATTGTATCTCTGATACTCGCTAGTGTTACTTTATTCTTTCTTGCAGGACCTCGGTTCCACGACATTAGGACTGTGTTTTCTTCCGACAATGAAAAATTGCAGATGCTATCAGAGAAACATCTATCTGTGCGTTTTTCTACAGCTGATCACCTATTTTTCAATATCAATTAAGCAACAGAGAAATTGGATTCTTTTCAGAAGAAGAAATGTTTAATGAAAAATTGCGCTGCTGAGCACTGGAGACCCGATGATGTATACGTGCACCACTGGTCAGCTTCAATTCTTGAGGCCTCACAATTTCAATTACGGTGCTCAACGTGATAAGCGAGCCGTATTCTTAGGGCATGAAGCAAGGCAATAACTAATAACCTCTAGGCGATGCAACCGAGATCACACAAAAGAACTGGAGTCGACGTGTGGGAAATGTGGCAAGACATTCCAGAGTTCTCGTGGAATTATCGATCATTTGACAACGGTATGTCCCTTGTGGAAGCAAAATGAACAATCAGAAATATGAGTGTAAACGAGCATATTTAGTAAATATTATTTACACTTCAGGAATGCAAAACAGCGGACTACTCGATCAAAATTCCACCTCGCTCGAATTCTGAATTCAAGAAAAATTGCGTTATCAGCTAGGACTACTAGGCTCCGTAGTACTCTTTCCTTTGCCTTTGTCAATCATTTATTTACCTGTCACCACTTCCAAGATTATGTTAATATCGATTAGGGTTTCTAAATCGGTATTCAAATTCATTTCTGATTCTTTCATTCTACGCGGAGCGGTTGTCTCTACGACCGATAGACAACCGCGGAGAATGGAAGAATCAGAAATGAATTTGAATACCGATTTAGAAACCCTAATATCGATGACTGCAATAAAGATTTCCAAGATCCTCGTTGAACAAAAAGGGAAAATCCACACCAGCGTAAAATGAATCAAGCGTGTTTGCAACTTGCAAGAAGAATCTCAACAACACGGAAACGGTATCTGATTCACTATTGTTTTCTGGGACCTCTCGCCAGCCCAACGAAGAGGGTATGACTATTATCGTTAACAATGCAAGCTCGTCTGATCTGCCTTCTGCCACCATTCAAGGAAGGAAAGTTGTGAACTCAATGACTAAAATGCCCGGAAATTACTACCTCTTCTCAATTTTTGAATAACAGAGCACCCTGTCTGAATCAATGGTGTTTTTAGACGTTGCCAGGAGCTCTATGCAACGGTTGTGAATCATTTCGCTTCCTTAAAGGCTTTTTAAGGCGCACCTCAAAACGATGAAGCTTGTGGCATCGTTTCTTGCTTTTATCCTCATTGCTCAAGCATCGGAAGTCCCTTTGGTGAGTTTTCCGGATGTTTTCAGTTTTTTCATAAGTGAATTCAGTTCGCTGAATTGAAGACCTTCGAGGAGATAACGACTGTGGTCAATGAATTTTTCTTGGACGAAATTCAGGTGATAAAACTTTATTTATGAACTCCTTGGATATTTGGAGAGACAGTGCGAAGCCTATGGAGTGCATGTGAAATGGAGCTCGTCAGATCTTCATGGGGTAGCAGCCGTGCGCAGGATCAAACGGTAGAATATTTCCACAGGCTGCGAAAACTGTAAAGTCCAAGGAGATGCTACCACTTAGCATACCCTTCGAATACTTCACTCCAAGTTTCCAAATTTTTCCAAGTGTCATTCAAAGTTTTGCAGGTTCTTCTCAATAGCAAAGAAGTTAGTCGATCGATATGGTAACTCTTATTCTAACGCCGGTTACAAGTTCGAAACCGCGATGTTGGTACTGATTTCCATGGACATTCCAATAAATTCACCCATTTTTAGTACTTCTGCCGACATTGATTGAAAAGAAGAATCATTCTTGTCCTAAAATTTGATGTTAATTTAAAATTTAATGCATAAAATTGTGTTGTTTCAAAGCATTGTTATCCGAAGGTACTGTCTCTGTGAGTCATGATTTTGTTTCCTGGAGAGGATGGAATTCATTCACAACGTTGAATGTGAAGCTATTTAGCTCTGCTATCCAGAGACATTCGACCATGGCAGCTCCTCACCGTCAACAAAGATGATTTCCATCAACCTCATAGACATTTGCGCCATAATGAAGGTATGCTCATTGTCAGCTTCATTATTATGGCGCCAATTAATTTCACTCATCAAAAGAATTTGCAATTCCTAAGTGCTACTACTCTTTTTTACTACTTCTATTTTTGTGATCATATTATATAACAGAAAGAACCCACATCCAACGCTGTTTTCTCCTGAATTCCAAAGAAGAGTGGTGGATACAAGCCTAACCTACTGTTGCAACTTGAAAGTTGGATGTTCTTGGCTGTACAATTAGGATACTTTAACTCAAATCATCACTCCGCCATTCATGTTTTTATCTCTTGCACATCTGATTTCCCCCGTGGACTCTGTTCACAATTCGATTCGTTTGAACTGAAGACAACAATAGCGGAATTTCATTCTGAAGAATGAATTCCGTGAGTGGAACGCACAAGCTTATGCACTAGGGAAGGCATAATGAACTCAAGAGTGCATTCCGTCTCTCTGTGCTCTCCATCGTGCGGTCGTGTCTACACACCAGACATGACCGCACGATGGAGAGCACAGAGAGACGGAATGTACTCTCCCGCTCATTATGCCTTCCCTATTATCCACCCTAAACCATTCTGATGATGACAGTAGTGAAGAAGCGACATTTCTGAATACCATTCGAATAGTGTTCATACAGTGCCATCCATCCATAGGAGCGAATCAAGTCGTTTATTCAATCATAATCTTATGTTAGTACTATAAATGAGGCGTCAAAATGAATGACAAGTCGATGGGGGCCTTGATTCCTTTGACAGGTCCGTCATGTTGAATACGC
The DNA here is from genome assembly GCA_014805445.1 of Diplogasteroides magnus. Taxonomy (NCBI): domain Eukaryota; kingdom Metazoa; phylum Nematoda; class Chromadorea; order Rhabditida; family Diplogasteroididae; genus Diplogasteroides; species Diplogasteroides magnus. The sequence continues at coordinate 6,206 of JACMIF010000783.1, forward strand.
GGCCAGTGTTGGAATGATACTTGAGGACGGGGATACCACAACTACTGCTTACATGACAAAGTGAAGAATAATACAAGTGAAGGGAGTGCGAATCTACATTAGGAGACACAAGCTACGCTCAATCTCGTGACTATAACACATGGTTTACTATTATAATAGGCGCTCTCTCAATTATTGCTCTCTGTTCTAGTGGGGGCCAATCACAAAAGGGGAGGGAAGGAGAGTGTAAGTAGACACTCTGTCTGGGTACAATCAATGGAATGAAGGGGGCTATGAACAGGGCTGGGAGATCACCGATCACTCTTCTCGATTCTTCTTCTCGTCTCCTTTCAATACAACAATTCCCGTGGCTCCTCCACGAGGATAGTACTTGTCCAGGGTCGACTCGGGAATTCGCTTAAGCATCTCACGGGGGAAAATACGAAGAAGCTGCCATCCGATGTCGAGAGACTCGAACACCGTTCGGTTCTCGTAGTGGCCTGCAATGCGCAGTTTCATCCGTGATATTGAGCATACGGAAGAGGATCCGTGAAATAGAAACTCACCCTGTGTGATGAAGTTCTTCTCGAACTTGATGAGGAACTCGAGATAGAGCAAGTCGTCGGACGACAAGGCTTCTTCTCCTACGACAGCCTAAAGGAGAAATAATTTTTTTCATCTGTCAGATACGCGAGATCACGTTTTGACCAGGAATTCAAAAACGGTAAATTTGTCGTCATTATTCTCCGCCGCGCGATTGTCTATGATCGAATGAGAAAACCGCGCGGCGGAGAAGAATAGAAACAAATTTACCGTTTTAGAACCCCTAGTTTTGACCGTTGCTTGCTACACTTCTCAATACCTTCAGCACTGGTTCAATAATTGAATTATCACAAGTTCGCCCGAGTTATGCAATTTACTACTGTAAGCAAAAACAAGTACGCACCTTCATGGCCTGCACGTCCTTTCCGATAGCGTAACAAGCGTAGAGCTGATTGGAGACATCAGAGTGATCTTCTCTCGTCATTCCCTCTCCAATAGCAGATTTCATGAGACGAGACAGTGAGGGCAACACGTTGATGGGAGGATAGATGAGTCTGTTGTGCAATTGACGATCGACGTAGATCTGTCCCTCAGTGATGTATCCAGTCAAATCGGGGATAGGGTGAGTAATATCTGAAAGACATTCATATATCCTCTGAACGCAAAACAACCACAACTGACTCTAGTTAGAAAACGTATTGATTGTCATCTTCATCAAGAGATTAGGTTTTTTGTACAATGAAAATTTGAGATTACGGTAACAATTCACAAGTTCACCTCATCGATGCTAATGACTACTGTAAATCTCAACATTTTGACTGACTGACCGTCGTTGGGCATGGTGAGGATGGGAATCTGTGTGATGGATCCGTTTCTTCCCTCGACACGACCGGCTCTCTCGTAGATTGTGGCCAAATCAGTGTACATGTATCCGGGGAAACCACGACGACCGGGCACCTCTTCACGGGCAGCAGAGACCTGAAGGGAGCGAGGTCTATGAAGTAGATAGCATCCATACAGTCACAAAGTTACTCCAGTGAACAAAAGATTACGGTAACGGCTGAGCAATCACTAGTTCGACCCAAATCATCCCCTCACCTCACGCAGAGCCTCGGCGTACGATGACATGTCAGTGAGCACGACCAACACGTGCTTCTGGCACTGGTAAGCGAAGAATTCGGCTGCTGTCAGGGCGATACGAGGAGTGATGATACGCTCGATGGTAGGGTCGTTGGCCAAGTTGAGGAAGAGACACACGTTCTCCATGGAACCTGCAAGGATTAGACATTAGCATCGTGACCGATCGCAAATTAGGCAGCTTGCCAAGATTACGGTAGCGCAGTCTTCAATAGGATCCCTACTCTAATCTTGCTCTCGTATTATGTTAGCTATAGTAAAAAAATGCTCTGGAGAAGTTTTCGTCTAAAGTTGGTATGTTTTTGATCTGCGGCTGGGATTATGGTATCTGGAACCGCATCGCGTCAATATTGCCCATTGCCTACCGTTCTCTTCGAAATCCTGCTTGAAGAAACGGGCAGTCTCCATGTTGACTCCCATAGCAGCGAAGACAATGGCGAAGTTGACCTCATCCTCGACTTCCTCTCCGTGGTGACCGTGCTTCTTCGCTCCGGCAGGAAGCTTCACAAGACCTCAAACAGAACAATAATAAGAGGTCTGAATCACACGAAGAGCTGACTAGTGGTTCTAAATCGGTAAATGTTCAGTCATCATTCTTCTCCGCAGCGCGATTGTCTATGAAAGAATGAGGTAGCCGCTCGGCAGAGAAGAATAACGGCAAATATACTAACTTAGAATTCCTAGAACTAACCTCCCTGTCGCACAATCTGGGCGGCGATTTCGTTGTGAGGCAGACCGGCAGCCGAGAAGATGGGAATCTTCTGTCCACGAGCGATGGAGTTCATCACGTCGATGGCGGAGATTCCAGTTTGGATCATTTCCTCGGGGTAGATACGAGACCACGGGTTGATGGGTTGACCGTTGATGTCCAAGAAATCCTCGGCAAGCACGGGAGGTCCCTGCAATATTCATTCATTGAGAACTGAGACGGCAATATTTCACTAAAGAGCCTTCAAAACACTCGAATGAGATTCCCTTCCAAGAAATATCAGTCCTTCTTGCTCTCACGAACTTCAACTGTTTACCTTGTCAATTGGCTTTCCGGATCCGTTGAAGATTCTTCCCAACATGTCCTCGGAGACGGGAGTGCGAAGAATGTCACCGGTGAACTCGCAGATAGTGTTCTTCGCGTCAATGCCGGAAGTTCCTTCGAACACCTGCAACAATTCTCATTGCGCAATCCAAGTGCTGCGCTTTTCGCGTGCTGCCCCATTCGCGTGCACCAACCTGTACGACGGCCTTGTTCTTGGTGATCTCCAGCACCTGTCCGGAGCGCTTGCTGCCATCGGGCAGGGTGATGTTGACGATCTCGGAGAACTGAGGGAACTTGACATCGTTGAGGATGACCAGAGGTCCGTTGACACCAGTCACCGTCTTGTAAACTGAAAGATATCACGATTACAATCTACTCTTTTACAAAGACAGATTTGAAATGCATTCCCGGGCGTGAATCACAATGAAGTTCGCAGTAGCGATGAATTTATCGTTATTCTTCTCGGCCGCGCGGTTTTCGATCAGAGAAGGAGAGAACCGCTCGGCGGAGAATAATGACAACAAATTTTGCGATTGGGGAGCCTGTAGTTCTCAGCGAAAGAAAACAAATATGAAAAGTGTTTAGATTCATCTACAGTAGCACACTGTGTTCCCTTGGTTGTGTTCTAATCAAAAGGGGCCAATTGAGTGAGCATCGGAAACGAAAGATCGATTTTCGATTGCGGTCACAGACTGATATCGCGCCGATTGCAACCTTTTCGCGACTAATTTGCTGGTTTTCAATGAAAAAGCAGAATGAAAGGCAATGGAGACAAGTGGGTCTAAATCGGTAAAACTGTCGTCATTCTTCTCAGCCGAGCGGTTGTCTATCAGGCGGGAAAGACAACCGCGCTCCGGAAAAGAATGACGACGAATTTACCGATTTAGAACAACTAATGGAAACGATTGGGATTATCTTAGAGCGAATGGAGAGATAAAATACTTACTGAGACGGGGTTGGGTGGTGTAGTTGCGGATTGTGGCCGTCTTGGCAGACGTAATGCCCGTGTTGACGTCGATCGCTGTTGCAGCCATCACTGCAATTTTACAAGCATATTTGCCAGGATAATTTTTTAAAAATCCACGAAACCAGTGAACACACACGATGACAATTGAGAAAACAGCCGAAAAAAGCGAGGAAGCGGAAAAAGAACAAGAGGAGGCATTGCCTGGGAAGAAGGGAGGAAGAAGAGAGACACAATGATCTACTCCCAGATATTTCCCGTGAAGGAACGGCTGAAGATCGACTCATCCTCCCTCAATAGACTCCCATCGATTCCCCTTGGCCCTCCAAGTCTCCCTCATCAGCCATGTATTGAATGCCAAGCAAGTAGGCAACATTCACTAACACAATAGACGAAATAACAGCAAAATATAACAAGTCAACCTAAATTGCCCATACATCACTCAATAACCCTTGGTTGCACGCCCTGATAGTTGGTCTTTTACCTCTTTGCAGTGGCGCTGTTTATTCGGCTCCGTGCGGGACCATTCGCGAATTCGAAAATCCTAAGGGAAACCGTAGTATAGCTCGTTGCTGGGGCAAAGTTATGATCACCATCGCTTCAAAATACACACTTTCTCTGTATCGGTGACATATACAATTTATCAATTGAAAAATGTTGTTGGCTTTCATAAGAATTTCTTGCATTACCTTACTTGGAAAATATTGAATTCAGAGCATATTGGCTGAAGTTTGCATTGTCAACAGCCATGAGTGAGGCCACTTTCATGGTCATCTCGAAAAGGAACAGTTCCCAATTCAGACCATTGCTACATCAGCATGTAAGTTGTTGAAATTTTTATCTTACTTTCCGTGAATAACGTATTTGTTAAGGAAGCTTCGCACGATCGTCTACAACAAGACAAGAGCCCTCGCTGGCCATGAGTTCTTCATCCACGTTTCGCACAATGCAACAGTTGCAGAGGTTTGAATAAATCCAGAACGTTGATTATGGTCCCGATGTCAGGCAAAGAAGGAGATAGAGAATGTCGCCAGTGTACCAGTGCAGCTTCAGTGGATTGTTTTCGGATGTAAGTGATTCCAACACATAGAATACAATAATTTGAAGTGTTGGTTCTTTCTGCGCTGGCGATGAAAGTACCGTAATCTTTGTCATTCAGCCCGAAATTTGGAAGATGACGTCACTTTGAGAGAGATTGGAATTCGTGAAGGGTACACTCTCTATTCTACACCGACGCTCGTCGAGATTCCGAGTCTTCCCAATCTCTAACAACTTCTCAACAAATCGTTTATCTTTGAGTACGAAAACAATTGAATAAAATAAGCAGTTGATTGAACCCAGAGGTGGAGTGAAACGTTGACAAGCATAGGTAATCTGATACTTTTCTCATGTGGCGCATCTGATTAGAAGGGATAAGAATCACATGGTGATAATGGGTGAGTACATTTGCCAATGACACACGGAACAAAGGGAAAGTAGAGTCAGAATAGAATCAATCCAAGCCGAAATTCTCCTGTTTTCTCTAATGTCAAGAGGGTGAAAATCAGTACAAAAAATGACGCTTCTTATGGGAATCTCAAGAGAAACTTTCAGTAAAAACTGAGATTCCCATAAGCAGCCTCGATGTCAGTTTTAAAATTAGGCAATGTATACCAAATGACGTCACTACCAGTAAAGATGAAGTTGTAAGGATTTCATGTAGCTGACGGGGGGCGTGTAAGGCAGATCCAAGGTAACAAATCGTATAAAGGAAGAGGTAATAATCATAGCCATAATAATATATCAACATCCTACTACCATTGGAACCTATGAGAAAAATTCAAAAATTTCTTACAATCTGCGTTATAGACAAGTGTGATATCAATGTACAAAATGAACACATCACATACGACACCGAATAAGATGCATACAAACCCTATATCGACAAACCTAAACCGTGGCCTCCTTCTTCTCCGGAGTCGACGTTCCAGCAGGCGGAGGATGTGGTTTGGATGTCCCGTTCTTAGCATTAACAGATTTAGGACGCTTCTCAGGTCTTTCCTTGGAAAGAGCTTTCTTGATGGCTTTGGGAGGCGCCTTTTCGGGTCCTTTGTTTTGACACGACCACAGTCTGCATGTCATATCATCGGATGCCGAGGCAATAAGGAATCGATCAGTGGGCGACCACGAGACTGAGTTAACTGCTCCTGTGTGACCTTTGATAGTGGCCATAGGAATGGAATCCTCCATCCTCCACACGTTGATTTGGCAATCTTCAATTCATCATTGTTTATTCAAATGTCTTTCGAAATAAACAACCACTACGAAAAATTTGCCGTTTCATAACAAACTATAATTCCTACAGTATCCTTAGTACACTTACCAACGTTTCCAGAAGCGATATATCTGTTCCTGTAGCCTCCGAAGCACGCGTTGATAACTTTCCTGTCATGATTGACGCCCTTGAAGGTGCGAATGAGAGACTTCGTTTTGATCGACCACATACGAATACCCACGTTCTTGCACGTCAATAGGACAAGTCTGAATGCTTTCAATGACATACTGCTCTGTCCAAGGCTGCATTTTATCATACGTCCCTATACATTTTTATATTTCACGTTTCCACTAATCCGAATTTTAGTATATCTCGATGTTATATCAATCTGTAAATCAACTCACTCCTCCGACGGATGAACGGCCATAGACATAATTTGTGCCTCTTCCATCACAACGATGACGTCGGTCTTCGGTCCCCGATTCGTGAAATCCTTGTACATACGAACCCTGAAAATTTATCCATAAGGGGTTGAAACGATACTGAGTTTGTCGGCAATAAGAGATTTATCGTCAACCAACCTTCTCAGTGAATCAGCAGCGAGAATGGAGTTGCCGTCCTTGCAGGCATGGAGGTCGACTACTCTGTACCTTTCCCACGCACATTTGATCTGGTGACCGGTCCGAGTGATCTCCTGAAGCAAATTCATTATGAAATTAGTGAATTTTAGGGCCTATCATGCTGATTCCGAGAATTATGCTTTCTAAATCAGTAGTGAAATATATTTGTCATTCTCTAATGCACTCAGACCGATTGTCTATCGAACGTAGCGATAACCGATCCGCGGAAATTATAAGAAAGAACAATGCACTTTACAACCGAATTAGAAACCCTACTGAGATTTAATCTGCTGGAGAAAATGAAAATACACAGTTGCTATCAATTCTCATCCTCACATGAATCTGCAGATGTCCTCTGTTTCCTGCGGAGACGAGTGTGTGCACATCGCTTCCTGGTACATGAGGAAAGAATGACACAGTGGAGATGGAAACGTCGGCCGACGCCGTGATCTTCGTGTGCAGTATGCCTCGTCGAACGTCGAAGATGTACACCTGAACAGACTTCCTTTAACCCTGGGCCCTTCAGCCATCACTCCCTACAGCATTTCGCCTGGGAGTAGGCACGACGAAGTTTTGTGCCCTATGCAACTGCAAGAATTGGAAGCTCTGACATGGGTATTATGTGTCCTACATGGTGAATGGCGTCTGTAACACCGCAGACTGCAATGAAATTGTTGTCTGAGCTCCACGCAAGGCCACCCGCGGTTTGCTTCGTGTCGCGAGCACCCACGATCTTTCGCTCCTGGTGCATCTTCGCACCGTTCTTGTCGATCTGCAATATCGATTGGTTACGGTAGATCGTCCCTCTCTCAGGCTACAGTCTCAAAATACCTAACCAGTTCACATTTACGGTGCATTCTATACCCACATCAACTTGAAATGGTCAAATATAGCGGAAGTTTGATGTGCGTGATGAAGATGAATAACTCATTATATGTCAAATGTCTGTCTGGTTCAGATGAAATGACTGCAAATACTTGGTCTCCTACGAAAGAAAACTAGCCCCTAGTCATAGGTAAATTGGTGCCTCATGTTCCTTTGTCTCGTGGACAGGAAACAAAGCAATTTGCAATGTGTAATGAACTGGGAGTGGATCGAAAACAAAAAAGTTATATACTGGCCACGAGAGATATTGATTCAACTACAAGAATTAGCCCTTCTTAGGCAATGTCGGTCGTCCAATAGTCGAATTTGCATTGATAGTATCACTTACCCTCCACAGATGCACTGAGTGTGCGTGCGCCGCCGTCGCCAGCAACTCCCCATTGGGCGAGAACTTGACTATCCACGTGTCGTCCTTGTGCTCCTTCGGCAACTGCAACAGCACACAATCAGCAAATGAATCTTCAACCGCTTTGCGTCAGCTCACGCGTCGCGGTCAGAGGCAAGAAGCACTTACGTTTCGCTCGGCGGTTTTGCGGAAGACGGATCTTCGCTCGATGCAGGGCCTGTGGTTGTTGAACATCATGGAAGCGTTGGAAGCGGTGTCCGGTGATAGATGCATGTGTGAGGGACATCGAGACGTCTGATGCATCCATGCTGAAGGAGATGGCAATTAGAAGATGAATGAAGGGGGACTGCAACAACTTGCATGCATTTCATCCTCGACTTCCACCAATGATGACATTCTTCACAGTTAAGGAATGAAGCACAGTTATGTAAGCTGGGTAAGCAGTGAAACGTGGGACGAATAAGTCAATGATAGACACTGGGACAGTGCAAGGAGCTGATCGATATACATAAGATGCACAAGGTAATGAAAGACGACATGCAGAAGGCACCAAAAGCTGCAACTATGAAAACTACTGCACGAACATATTACCGAATTCGGCAACTCTACTATGGGTCTCAAACTCCCCGTAGGTTCAAAAACAATAAGGATTTGTATGAAGAAGAGCTTTATACCGCCCGATCACATTGGCACCCCAATCTCTCAGACAAATTGAGTTTCACTCAATCTTCGCCCATCGAAACGTCGTCGTCTGACACTAATTCCTCTGGAATGGAGAAGTGTTAGGGAGTGAATGAAACCACAAAGTTTCAAGAATCAAACAGCACTACAATCACAGGCTAGTATTTCTACAACAAGGGAACATTAAGCACAGGTTAGTGAGGAATGAACGGACAAGCCCCAGGAAAGGGAGATATCGTTGAGGCTACCCACCTTGTTCGAAGATCTGTTCTAATCTCGCAGGGGGCAGCATGAAAGAAGTAGGTAGAATGTGTTGCAACCGACCGCAGATCCGGCGAATGTCGTGGGTTTTCCTGCAATGATCGCATTTGATAAAAGATGGCGTGTTGGGAACACTAACATATTCTTCCTCCTCTTCCTATATCGGTTGTAGTCCATGCTGGCGTTGAGCTCTGCGGGTGACATGAAGACCATCTTGCACATCATGGCCTTCTTCTTCGCTGCCTTGGCCGGGAACTCTTCTCGGAGAAGTTGCAGCGCGAGACTCGACTAAATTGGCACACTCATTGCATAAAAGGAAGACCGTCGCTATAACTGGCTCAAACATGACAACGAGGGCAAAATATGACAGCAGATGGTCAATAGTGCTCTTTTGAAGGTCGCACCTGTTTTCCGTAGATGAGATCGAGGAATTTCTCCTCTAGTATCACTATCTTCGCATCCATCACCTGCCTTTCCTGAAGGATGTTTACTTTACGGAAGTCCTTCTTGCTTTTAATTCGCTAATCAAAATAATTTTGAAAATATCCTTATGAATTTTGTTAAGGTTGTTCAATGCACAGTCGTGTTGTTTGTTTACTGGTCTCACATGAACTAGCTTTTATGAAAACAAAGTAGTTGAGAATAGGGCAAACACTTACCGATAACTGTGCATAACAGTTGTTGATGAGTGCGAGGGCATCATTCCATCTTCCTCCCTGTATGGCACTTCTCAATCTGACTGCATGAGAGTCTTCCACCTTACATCCACTCTCGCCCACAAGAGCCTCCACAGTCTCACTGAAACAAGACACAATTACAGCAATCCTCCTCCTCTAAATCCCTTTCATTATTCGACGATAATCCAATCTAATACAATCGCACATCCATCGGCTGTTTCACTGAAACACTGGCTATTGCTATTGAAGTCTGTTCTACTAGTTCCCATTAACTTACGAAATCATACACGAAAATCCAACATTGCACTTTAAGGTGTCTCACGGATGAATTAGGCAGTTCCACCACAACTCCCCACACAATTCCGTCGTTTCAGCAAACCAATACTTGATCAGTATTCAGTTTTATTCAGTCGCTGCCGCTATAACCAATTATTTTACCCCTCCTGTGTCACGTGAAAAGGCCCACGTGATTTCAGCTGCGTGATTTCGTTTTTATCCATGAAAATGTGTACAAGCCAATTGTATGCATCAGACAGAAGTATTTTCCACTTAAAATTGGCATGTTTAACTATGTGAAGGTGCTTCTTGCTCCGTTACGGTAAACTATGAAATAAAGTCTTGCAGGTTATATTATTGACTCAAACGACTTTTCTCGCCCCTTTCACTTGCATAACTGCGTGTTTACATTACCTGTACGATCATGTGTGGATGGATTCTTGGTCTATATCCTTTCACGCCACTCATTAGGAGGCATTTCATCTCATTTATTCCATGCCAGGAAGGAAATGCAACCGGTTCTATGAGCATGTGTGCACAAGCTGCACTATTGGCGCAGAGGGAAAAGGAAATGAGGACACCTGAGTCAGCAATGGACGTAAGTTATTACCCGAAAATAGGTCAAATCAAGGGATTTACTCCCATCACCCCGCGGTTTAGGGCGCATTGCCATAGCAACCTATAGTTTAGGAGTTAAATGGCTACTCACTTGAGTCCGACGTCCCTCAGGAACTGTGCTATGACCCGAATGGAATTCTGCTGCAGTCCATTCAGCTTGGGAGGATATTGTCGAGGAACAGAGGTGGCCGATGTGACGACGACTCCAGATTGAGGAGGAGGAGGAGGGGAGCACACGCTGCTCGTCTCCTGCAAGCACACACCCATATGCGCACTGGTGGTCTCTCCAGCTACCATCCTCCCCCCGCCCCTTCGTACCACCACGGTCCCTTCCCCGCCACCTATGACTACTACTCTCTCTGACAACAACAACAGTGTCGAGAGCACAACAAAGAGGTGGAACAGTTTGTTATTGAGTCGAGGGGAGTCATTCAGACACTCACATCAATCGGCGTTGTCTTCGTGACTCGAAGTGCATTCTGCTTCAGACGATGAGCAACTGACGCCGATGAGCAATGAACAGAGGGAGCGGTGGTCAGACCGCAGTCCATCCTGAAAGTAATTTTCATCATTGACGAAGAGAGACGCATGGGGGCCGTGTACACTATCAATTTGATTGTGATATAGACACTTTGGCCGCGATTCGCAGGCGATTTTGTCAATTTCACCATTGTGGCGCGAAGGTCCAATCAACGTTGTGAGAACTCCCGTCACCTAAGCGGCTTGAAACGGGCAAAAACAACGTTGTTTGGACTCAGGTGACCGTCCAAAAGATTGAAAGTGATAAGGTTGATTACCAGGATGCGAAGTTAAACGAGAGAGGTTATCAGCCGAGAGGACACATGTTGAATGTGAAGTCAGTCAGGCCCCGTCCCCCCTTCACTCTCTTCTTCTTCTTTCGCCCTTTCATTCCTCTCTCACTCTATTCCCTCTCGTTCATACACCAAGTCATGTGAGTGTTTCTTTCTCTTATCCTCCACCATCGCAACACTTCTTGTCTCGATCATAATGCTCTCTTATTTCTCTGCTGCCTCTCTCTTCCTTTCATCGGAATGCTCTCTGAGCGATATCACCCCGAAACACATGACAGGGACCGAGAATGCGGTAAAAATATTTGAAATAAAAAATATGTGCGTTGTTTACCTCGGTCGCTTGGCGTCCGGGCCCGCGCCAGATGATACTTCGATTTGAGCGTCCACTTTGTACGAGTTCTGCAATGAACACAAAGGCCTCATTCCCTCTACATTCTCTCTTCCTCCCTCCTCTACCCTCGACCCCTCCACCCTTCCGCACCCCTTCCAACTGATCTCTCGATGATGATGTCCACCACGGCAGTCGAGCAGAGCGCAGACAAACAGCGCTCAGGGCAGAGACGCAGAGCAGAAAAAGAAAGAAAAGTGCGGCAATATAAACTGTGTGAAAGTCTTGGGTACTGTCCGGACAGTGTTGAGATGCCGTGTGAGCCCTCCATGGAGTGATTGAAGGCAATGGAAGGGGGAGGCGGGAGGAGGAGAGGGAGGGAGAGATGATTTGTCTGATATTCACTCTGCTACTCACCTCTCGCGGTCGTTTGAACTGCGGCTTCAGAAGATGTTCATCGTTGAGATGTGAGTGAGACATGAAGACATCGGGGCTATTGGTGGGAAGTAAGAGACGAGTGGGAATGCAGAGGGGGGAGGGAGAATGGGGCGAAGGGAGGAGGAGGACACCAAACAGATCGATGCACAAGAGTTGTACACGCGCTCAGATGATCACGTTTACGGCAGGAGGAGAGTCAGCTGAGATGGCATCCTGTAAGGGAAGAGTGAAGCAACTGTAGGGAGAGAGGTCACGGGACAACAGCCAATCGACAGGTCCGTTTGACTACCCCCTCCAATGGGGGAGAATAGTGCGCGAAACGATGGACACCGATCGTTATTAGCCATCAATCACCAAGGACGAATGGAAAAGAAGAAGGAGAAGAAGGAGAAGGAGGAGAAGGAGAATGTACCGAGATTTAGACCAGGGATAAGACGAGAGCGAATATGTGTATAGTGGCAAGCCGAATATGTGTGGAGGGCCAGAGAGAAGTCCAAGTGGAGAGAAGAGAGGAAAGAAGGATGGCAATGGACAGGAGGAATGCAACCACAATAGGGATATGGAGAGAGAAGACCCTAATCTGTCTGAGTGAGGAAAGAGAAGAAGCAGAGGGAGGGTTCTATGAATAGAGGAGGAAGGGGAGGGACCCTCTCTTGTGAGGTAATCAACCAGGGTTAAGTCACATGGGGGGTATTCATATGCACATTGGGACACACCGAGTGGGATGCAGAGGATACGGTTGGCAGTTTGACTACTTTATGGACTATGTTTCATAGAGGGTATATGTTCACATTGAAACATAAACCATATAGAAGTCAAATGGCTAACCATAGTAGAGACGCAGTTCATAGTTACAGTCAATAGTGTGTTATGAAATAGTGCTAGAAAGAGAGGCAGCAAAAATATGGCAACGCCGGCATTTTTGAACGGACGGCAACACAACAATTCTCTTCTGTGTACACAATTCGCATCCGCAGAAGGAAAGAAATACAGGATTAGCAGGAGGAAAGTGCACACTTCACATATTCTTTTTGACAATAAACAGCCTTCGTAGACTCATTACTAGGGTGGGGAAAGGAAGCAAAATCATTCGCCACGTGCTTGCTTTTCAGCGCGGCGAAAAGACACCGGTGCACATTTCGAGGAATGAAATAGTCACCGGTGACTATTTGCCAAAGTGAGTACAGCTAACTCCTCTCAAAGCAAATATTTTGCGCTGAAATTTTTATAGTAACTTCTCAATGACATGTCTATATCACAATCCAAATTTCACGTCATTTGGTTAAGAACGAAGCATACGGTAAATGGCCAGTGCTGGCCATGAAATAGTCACCGGTGACTATTTCATTCCGCCAAATGTGCACCGGTGACTATTTGCGCGGCGTGGAATGAAAGCGCAATTAACGCTTCCTTTCGTGCTTCCTTTCCCCACCCTACTCATTACGCATTGAAATTACCGCCGAGACTTTTCACAGGAAAATTATATTAGCCCTTTTCTCAGGAACAATTTGAGAAGGAAGACCCTGTTGTGTTGGCACCGAGCCAAGACGGCAAAGGTACCGTAACTAGTTCGAATTTTCCCAACGAGGCGCTCGAGTTACTACATGTTCGTGTTTCCAACTGGCACTGGAGACAAATCCAATTTAGAGAGAGTGTTGATCTTTTGGGTTGTTTACTCGATTTTCAGATAGCGGAGCCAATTCCACGATAAACAATTAATGGACGAAGTTTATGGGACATTGTTAATAACATAGACAGAAGAAATGAGTGAAGGCGGTAATTTGTGGTTGATTGAATGAGGTGCGAAGTGCAATGTCATGGTCAGCATATTCTATGCGCAATTGGGACTATGAATACTTATGAGATCTCCTTGTGAAAAACAAAGATCCTACCAGTTCGAGAAATTCGATAAAAATATAACTGAAAATTATTTGGCTGCTTCGCGTTGAATGACTAATGCGAATGTCAAAATGAGAAGACGCGCAATAGATAGGAGACGGGCTGATTTTTTAAAACAAATGGCAAGAATTGACGGTAGTAGTCGGGGACTAATGATATTGTTTGGGAATGGAGGCAGCATAGTGGAATCCAATGAGAAATCTTGTCGGAATGCTTAGAAAGCGGGAGATGGAATGGCCGATGTAAAGAGAGAGAGTGACTGGCACGTCCAGGCGACGTCCGCACACAACATTCACACACAGATTGCGTGCTACTGAGACAAAACACAATTTGGCCACCCTCCCAAGAATCTTCGCACCATTTTCATCCACAAACAATAACAAATAATTAGGAATTCGGCGGCTACATTCTTCAGATTTGGTGACGTTCGTTTATGGAGAGCTATTTTCAAGCACTATTTTCAATACAATACAATGCGAAGCAATATTTATAGATATCAGGTCGCATGTCCTGCGAATCAAGCATAGTACTGGTAGAGTTAGTCATGAACTCTTGGTAGCATTTCTTCTCGTCGCGAGCTATCCTAAAGAAATTTGCATAGCGTTGAAAACTTGTTATTTATTTAAAAATTCTAAAATTCAAGAAACATTAGTTATTATGCATCCTAACTGAACTGATCTACCCAGTATGCTCATTATGATTTTTGACAGGCTCTCACTCGCTTGTTTTGCGTGCTATTTCATCGTTTCTGAGAATATAATACGACATATGTTTCACGCAGACTTCTTCTTGGAAGAAGGTGCTCTGGGCAACAGTTCAGTTGGGATGAACAACAAAGTAGTCAGGAAAGCTTAAAGTAAATATCCCGGGCCCTTGATCTCGACACTCATACTGTCGCTGCATCCGTTCTACACCTCTGCTTTTTTGAAATTGTCGTTCAGTTCCTCTTTTTCACGGTGAAAATTATTTATCTAAGCCGCACTGTACATTTTTAGAACGTTGATATTACTGGTGCATGGACAATCATTCCTTTGTCTCATAATAATCTCTGGAGTCTGATTCCCTCTCATCCATCAATCACGTCACGAAATGGACAACGGCGATGTCTCGAGATAATTGGAAAACGATCTTAGAATGCACAATACAATTGCTTCAGAATAAGGTCATCCCTTATTGGCACCGTTTTATACAGTTGAATTACAGTAAGTGTTTCACACCTGTTACCAGCGTAATCATGTGCTATCATCGTATATGGTTCGGAATTTTGGTACTGATCACTTGAGGTGATCCCTTATTTCTCGATCTGTCAGTGATTATGCTACTTCCGCGATCGCTTCTCACCCTAGATAAACGCTCCGGTGATCACTGCGATCCCATTATCAGTCGGTGTTTGTGCACTATCCCATATTATCATCCAGTAGTCAGATAAGGCAATTCTCCAAGAACGGTTCGTAAGAAGGTATGTAGAGAGAGAGGGAGGGTGGGGGGAAGGTCGCGGGGGCGGGCAGAGACGGTCATTCAGAGCAGAGAGAGACGCGCGTGTGTGGTTGGAGAGGACGAATAAGGAAAGTGGAGGAGGAAGATGGTCACTGGATCACAAATCTTCCTCTCCTTATCGACAATCTTCGCTGTTTTGGGACTTGCAGCAGTCATCATCGCCGGAATCACAACGAACTGGGTCGAATGGAGTGTGAGTTCATCCTTTTATGTGTCTTTCTACCCACTTTCACCCATTTTGCATTTCACAGTTCGTAAACCCGCGTGACTTCCTCCTAATTGCAACGTGACTTTTTCTTGCGTGATCTACATGCTCGTTCGTACAGTTGATCAGCGAACAGAAAAAGCTTGCGCTTCCTCTATCTCTCTCTCGACCACTTGCCCATTCAATCTAGTCCACATAGTGGTGATCGTCTTCCAATACACGAATTCACTTCTCGGGTTTCAAGCGCCAATTCCTCTGTCCAATCGAAACAACAATAAGTCGATTCGCGGCGGTGATTCGAGTGAAGTGCGCACACACATGGCCCCTGTTGACCTCTTATGGCCCCAGTATTGAGTGAACGGCCACACTAGACCTATTTAGGGGGGGGGGCATCCACCCGCTTGTTCCCCTTTTCCTCGCTCTTGATGAATAGGATGATGAGGAAGACTTCAAGTGGCGCACATCGAGTGATAGCTTACTGGGGAAGAGACGATCGATCACAGTACAGACCAGTATATGGTCAGCCACAACCTTGAGTAGTGGCGGCCATCAAAGAATATCCCCCCCACCAATCTTGAGACGACCACCGCCCTTGAAGGGAAGCCAATGAATGAGTTATGCACTCTGCAGGTTAATCGACGGGAGATCATCAATGCATTCACGAGGGAACCCGAACTGAACATCAAGTTGAAGGAGTCTTTCATTCGTGATCCACTGTACTTCTCAAGGAACTACGGTCTCTTCCATACTTGCTTCTCCGATGCAGTCCCTACAGGTATGCAACAAAAAGGACCGAGACAGTAACTGGTCCACAGTTCCGATAGGATGATTCCCCTTTTGCGTTCATTGCTCACACTGGTTCCCCCTCCTTATATGAAGAGAATGCCTTTCTGCCTCTCTCGAATCTGTTCTCTTTCTCTTCTTTTTGTATGAAAGGGGGGAAATGGATTGGTATGTGCCATTCGCAGTCGAAAGTGGGACATGAACAATGGGCGTGTTGTGAATAGGCTGTGGCAGTACACACAACCAACAGTTGGGGGACAGATATAGAGGGGTCAGACTGAGAATAGAGGGATCGGAGTACAATGAATCTTTAAGAAATCGGCAGTTTCACATGGATTTTCTCCCCCTGCATCTTGAACAATGACTATACACCGTCGCAGTCGGAAATCGTGAGTGCGATGATGGTTGGCAGTTTGAATACTTTATAAGCTTCATTGATACAATATATTTTATTCCCTTTGTGAAACTTAACTCATAAAGTAGTCAAACAGCCAACCACAGTGTTAATCGTCTCGAAGTCTGGAATGAACGAATTGTTTCAGTCC
The DNA here is from genome assembly GCA_014805445.1 of Diplogasteroides magnus. Classification (NCBI taxonomy): domain Eukaryota; kingdom Metazoa; phylum Nematoda; class Chromadorea; order Rhabditida; family Diplogasteroididae; genus Diplogasteroides; species Diplogasteroides magnus. The sequence goes on from JACMIF010000783.1 coordinate 22,987, forward strand.
ACGATGTCTGCCCCCAAGACGGAGAGGATGTGGTTCCTTCGAGCGACGGCTCTCCTCTATGCGCTTGGAGTCGTCTTCGCCTTGTTCTCCCTGATCATCGGTGTCTGTGCCTGCTGGAGAACCTCCACACGTTGCATGTTGACCACCGGCGCCATCATGCTCCTAGCAGGTATTACGAGATATTTTTTTTAAAAATCAATCGATATGTCAACATGTTGCCAAGCGTCAGCGCTTTTTGTACTTCTGCTCATCAATTCGCTCCTTTGCATTCCTTTCTTCATCAGTTCCAATTACTCTTCTCGATACTTTTTGGGCACTTCAATTGCGGTATGAAGGGACGAGAGAGAGTTGGTGATGTACCAAGTAGTTGGTCAACCTCAATCGACCTCATTTGTAATTTCGGGATTAGTCATGTTGAGTGCGGTGCGAAGTGTCTGACATTTTGTGGCCTTTGTGTTGTGGACATTAGCGTTTGCTTCCCCTCTCGGGGTCAGAACGACAAAGGAATGGAATGTATACTGGAAAGGGAGAGTTTATCATAAGTGATCGACATCTATCATGTCAATGAAGAAGGGAAACGTTGAAGGGTGAGAGGGAGACACCCAAAGGGGGAATGAGAGAGTGAAGGGACAGTGACCTGAACGGAAGGAAGCCCGAGATCCGCGCGTCAGATACTACAAATACGGTTCAGTGGAAGGAGGAAGAAAGGAGATTAGGGGGTTGGCGAAAGAGATTGTAAGCAGCGATCGGGAACAGAGAGTATTTACAGCCACAGGGGGGACGAATACTTGTACAGTTGTACAAGAAAGAGCACGGGGCTTTACATGAGAAACTCATAAATGTGAACACAATTGCACATTATGAAAAATGAACAACGCCTATGGAAAAAGGAAAAAGGGTTGTGATGATCACTCTGTAATTTCAGTCGTATTCCTCGGAGCATCGTTGATAACTTGGCATCGGGTGCAGTTGCTGGAGAAGGAAACCCTCGACGAGGCTCCCTTCTACAAGTCATGGGAACCCGTGAGTCTCTTTTCATTCCCACACCAATTAGGGGCCTGGACGGTCTTCTGACCGCCAAGAACAGTGGAATGAAGGGGCAAATTGCCAATGCCTCGACCCTCTCATGACCTTCACATGTCAATCTGCTGCCATTCTCTTTCTCTGTCCACTCCCTCCATTGTAATCACATACACAGTCTCTCAAGTGGTCTCTCCTCCCTTTCTTCTTTCTTCTGGAACGGCCCTCTGATCTGAGAATGGAAGAACGAATGCACTTCATATATATAAACACGCTTGAAGAGCCTATAATGGCGAGGGAGAAGGAAACAGGAAGAAAGGGCTTGAGACAGGGGAAATTAAGTCTGGGATCAAAAGAATCACTCATACCAATACTTGCAATTGTGATTTTTTCAGCAAAGTCTGGGAACTCCTGATGTGTGCTCTTTTTCAGATTCTCAAGTCCACTTCCCGCTTCCAGTACGGTCTCTCCTACTTCGCCATGTGGATTGGCACCGGATTCATGGGCGTGGGCGCAATATGCATGTTCGTGTCTGGCTGCACACTCAAGGTAAATGATTCTTACCAGTTATCAACATCTTACTATTAGTATCAGCAGTATTATGCATCCTATGCGAACTGTTATTCCTTGTACGCGTCTCACACCTGGAGCCACCCTGGTTTCTCATTTTTACGTGCTATTTCGTCGTTACGGGGCATGTTTCAACTCTGAGATGAATAGACTGGAGCAACAGTTCAGTTAGGATGCGTAATAAGAGTTGGCGTTTAATACCAGTAACTATTCCGAAGCATTATTTCCTTGGCGCGGCCTTTGACCTCATAGAGGCTGTCTCGCTTGATCTGATCCATGAATCGCTAATCCTGTGCACACACAATCGGCATCGTCTCATTCTTTTTTATGGGACGATGGCCATCTGCGGGTACAGTGTGACCAGTTAGAAACAACGTCCAGGGCACTATAGATGGGGATTAGGATCCAGTCTCTTCACAGCTCCTACTTCCCGCTGTGTCGATGCCTTTGTGTTGTTGTTGGATTGATGAGAGAGGAAAAGGGAAGAAGAAGATGCCTCTGATCTCAACTCGGGATCTCCCGACCTTGACCGGCGGGAGCATTTATAGCAATGGACGTTCTCTTCCCCCAGAAGAGACATCCCCCGGTATCCGTATTCCGTATCTGAGAAGGGACTAATGACCCGGCCACAACCAATACAGAGGGGCCACTGGGGTGGAACACAAACATCTAAGCCTTTTGTTGGGGGATGCATGTTGTTAGTGGAGAAAAGATGGCAATAACCTCAAGGTGATCAATTCAGAGTGAAGAGGAGAAGGCTTATGAGGCGAAGCACGACCCATACATGATGCCCTCTTACTATGACAAGGGAACAATGTCCATGATGCCCTACTACAGCACATACACTGCAGGTGATGATTGACCTTTCCTTTCATAGGTCGATATGAATAGAGAAATGTATACAGAGGTCTGTCTCCTCATATACCAATAGTGAATAAGGCACTCATGAATAAGGCGAGCACGATTCATCGCACAGTAATGTACCAAGGTCAATAACCTGTTTGAAACCAGAGCCATCTCCTGAATTTGGATATCGATTAATGAATGAGAGCAAGGTTCAGGATACGCCTACCCTCCACAACAACAAGCCCAATACGGCAACTACGGCGCCTATCCAAACGCGTACTATGGATACATGACCTACGGACGATGAAGGACTTCGTAATCACCCACTCCTGTCGCCGGTGCTGCCTATGGAAGTTGTAAGACTAAGCAAAATATTCAAAACGCACTCATTTTTCATGATCACAAGTGTCATGTTGAACATGTTGAACCATATTCTGTGCATCCTTTATCTCATACAGTATTGACTCTCTTCCATAATGTCTTATCATTGTGTTTTTCTACTTATATCCGTACTCCAGCAAGTATTTGAGCCATTCTTTCCCTTTAGCATCTCTCATTTTCCTCTTTCACCATAGATAGTGCAAGAATTCTAATCTTTTTGTCGGAAGCCTCTGAATACAGGCTTTTATGACGTCAAGTAGAGTTCTGTAAAAAATATTCGCTAGCATCAATTAATACTCAGTGCCGTTCGATGACTCTCAACTTTGTTTTTATTGTAATGGATTGTCATCATGATCCAAGCATAAGTGATACTTGCCGAAATGACATTGTAGCCAACTGTTGTGACTCTCGCTCAACCACCCATACTGTCCACTGCCTCTGTTATCTCACAGAAAAAATAACGCCATTTCCCCTCACAATTCAGTTTCAAAGTGCCAATATTGACTGTTTTATTGCTAATATGTGCAGTTTGAAACTGAATTGGGATGGTAAATGGCAGTATTTTTTCTGTGTGTCCCCTGCAATGATCCATTGCACCCCTCATCATTTCACTATTGCCAATAATGGGTATCAGCCTACTACATCTCTGCATATTTGTACGCGGAATCATAGATCATTATGGAAAAGGCCCCGCAAAAGCCGATAAAGAATCTTGAAGAGATCTTTGTTCTCACTCACACACTTCTTTGAAAATAGGATTGGGTGCTGCTGGTCATCAAGAGATGAGCCTCTTAGTGAGAAGAGAAAGAACACGCATTAGCAATGGCCGATCAGTGGAACTACAACACTCTCATAATCCGGAATCTGCTCCTCAGAAGCCAGAGGCCGGACCTTGGATATGGGGGGGGGGACTGAAAGAGTGTCTGAATGACAGAGCGTGAACAGCCAATTAAGGAGAAGCCGCAGTTCTCGATGGATGGAGACAATGAGAAATTAGTGCAATTTGTGTGGTGAGAGCACACAGAAAGACTGTTTGCAATGGATGGAGGTAGCTTGGAGGAGAAGAGGAGGAAGAAGGAGGAGGAGGAGGCAGCCTCTCTCTATCACTCACACTTACATTTCCCTCCACTGTGTTGACCCTGACTCTCTGACTCAGTGATTGCTCATTTAGGTACGGATACGCTTCACTTGTCCACCTTCTTCTTCTTACCTCAGTCACGCTAGATATCCCCCGAATCCATCGATTTCCTCCTTCACGATCACTCGATTGTTTTCCTCCCTCCTCCACCTTCTCCACCCTTCTTCGCCTTTCATTTATTGTCTAGTGGACCTCCCGCTGGCCAAATTGCTTCATGCTCCTCTCTTTTCATCCTTCTTTTACTGGCGTATCGTTCCGCCTCTGTTGTCGCCTGTAGATCATCATTTTAAGCTCGTTCAACTGGTATTGGAGCGGTCATTTATGGCCGCCCGGCAGATCACGGAGCAACTCCGACGCTTCGTCACTGCCGTGGAGACGCCGGCATCTGGGCAAAGCAGCAATCTGTCTGATGTCGGCTTCATTCTACTCACCCTCAAGGATCACTTACTGCTCAATGACCACAGGTACTACTTTCTACTCGTACACATGTCTTGCCCTTGGCCGAGAAAGGGCCAGCTTTACAATGACAATTTCGTCCTTGTACTGCTGTCCTCATTTGTGCAAATGTCTCATGCTAACTCATGAAACAGAGACTAATTGGATGGTTAATTTGCAGGGCCGAGCCCTTTCTCCTTGAGTTCATCTCACGTCCCGTGGCAGGGATGGATATACTTATCCGAGTGATTGTTGCCCTTCAGGTGCATTTTTCTTAAATTATGCAAGGGAACAAGAATACATAAATAAATACACGCAAAAATATAAAAATAGAAGTCAAGTGCGTTGTGATAAGTATATTTCCTATAGGCTATATTGGTTGATATTCTTGATCGCCTTCCCCATTGTTCTTCATCTCGAGTGCTTCTCTCCCTCACTCAACACAATGCACGTGTCTTTTTTCAGGGCATTGTCAATGCGACTGGATCATCTTCCAAATTCTCAAACATTCTGGGCAAGAATACATCGGCCGGGAGCCGAAAACGGAAAGCTGCGGTACATTTCCACTTTTTTAAAGAGATAATTCATGAATTTATGAAATAACAGCTCGATTTTTTACGGTAAAAGAAGAAATGAGTATTTGCAGGTCGCTGAGGCGGACTCAATCGAGTGTTTGAAGATCCTTCTGGAAAAATCAGTGAGTACACACAGCCTTTGACCGTTCACGCCACCTTTGCCCTCTCCGTTCTTTCTTCCACTTCTTCTTTCTGCTTCTTCCGCGCCCTTTTGTCTGCATCTTCGTTTGTCTACTGACAGTGTAATCAGGATTCCCACATGCCGCCGTTGTGCTAAGAGTTTGCCTGGGGAAACTGGAAGATGATGGGAAATGCGAATCGAAGAGGGCATCTAAAGCGATTTTTGATGCTATAGGGTTCAAATGAATAGTCAACGATGATTTTAGCCCATGGTCTGGAGAGCCTTTCTGGAAAATGGGACAAATCTGGAGGTGGTTCTCTACAGTGTAAACAGTCCACAGTTGGACTCGAAATGCTACGCCCTTGAGGTAAGAATTAGGGCTTCTAACTCGGTATAAAGTGCATTTCTTGTTCGCCTAATCTCTCTGCGCACGATAGACAATCTCTCCCAGTGGATTAGATTAATAAGAAGTGCACTTTACTAGAAACAGTAGTAAGAATCAATTGGCTTTGTAAACTACTATTCATGTTAGATCGTCTTGTTGCTGCTGGATCAGCCTCAGGGATTCACTATCTTCTGGCGCACTGTGACTCTTCTCGCCGCAAGGAGTAGGGACTACATCAGACTATCGATATTCGTTGCCCAACTCAAGCACGGTCTGCACACGAACAAACTGCATATCCAGGTATATCTAGCATCAAATCTCGAGGAATTAATGGGCCTTTGAAGATTCTCGTAGTGCGACTAATGAACAAACTTCTCGGCCAGGCTCCATCCAACAACCACCGACTACTAGCGCAGATCGAGGCTGCCCTGTCACAGTTCTCGCCTGATCATCTTGAGAAGGTTGGCAATTCTGGCGAAAGTCAAGAGTGTCATGGACGTTGGCGTTAAAATGGTGAAGTGGACAGATGCGCCATCAATGCACGGTCCATTTCACCATTTTGGCGCAAAGGTTCATGGCACAGTTTTCTTATCCATTCTCGCTTTCAAACGAATCAATTGGTCTTTGACCGTTTCTTTCCTGAATGGTATACTAGCGTACCTTGGAAAGGCTCCACTCTTCTTTCGTATCAACTCATCACATGGCAATCCAATCTCAAATAGAGACCGCGCACACACAGAGAAAGGAAAGAAAACACTCGTAGTGTGATACATCCTACCCCCGATCAAATCCTCTTCCTGTTCTATTCATCCATTCATAAGGAAACGAAGTATGCCCATGAAACCGTACCGGATCATGTCACCGAACAAGATACTTTCTTTATCAGGAGCGCTTAGACGTTCGAGGGAATCACAATGGGCACAAAATGAAAGCATTGGTTACGGGTAAATAGAAAAATCGGAATAAATTCTGGATTGAAGAACAGAAAATTAAAGTAGTATTCAATATGATAACCCTGGCATATTTTCGAGAGATTTCCACATCAGACTTGTGGTGCTTCTAACTAGTATTTCTCTGACAATCATTAGTTCTCGTCCTCCCATGTGGTCTAGTGGTTAGGATTCGTGGTTTTCACCCACGCGGCCCGGGTTCGATTCCCGGCATGCGAAGCTCTTTTTGTTGGGAACATAGAAAGCTAATTCACATTCACATGAACGGCGGAAAATTTCACTCCTCTAACTTCTCTTTTTCCTCCGTGTTTTATCCTTTACCTTCAATCATTGCAGTTGGTTCTGGACCTGAACCAATCACTCGGAGGACTCGATCTCCTCCTGGAAGAACTCTCCCTCTATCGATCACTTTGCACACCGATGCAGAGTCTCAGATACGACAATGGAGTCAAAGGAGGAGGATTTTCTGATGAAAGTGACTCGTCCAGAGGGAAGAGAACGAGAACAAACAACGGAAAATTCGTGGTCAGTCTTCATATCCTTCCTAGTTGATGACAATGTGACAGGCCCCAACTGCCATGGCTAAGAACATCGAAAGGCAGCGAATGAGGAGACAAGAGGGTTCGGGAGGGAGACAGGGATACTATCCCCATCACAGACCGTCTTATTCCAACACATTCGACAATTATCAAGGTAATGCTTGGACGATTGTGAACATATGAATTTTTTCACAGATGAGCCCATATACCAGTCCACACGGAATCTGAGAATGGACAGAGTTGAGCCAAGGTTTCGTGATGACAGGGAAAGAGGAGGTGGAATGAGGAGGGCGAAGAGCGAGTCTGCCATGCTGTTCACGGCAGAGGACGAGGAGGAGGAGCCCTCATCGAGACAGGCAATGCTAAAGGTAAAATAAGGCTAGTAACGACCTTACTAGTGTCTCTGCCGTAAAATACCGTAATTACCGTAGTCTTGTAATGGCTTGCTTTGTCCATTCCTAAAGAATTTATTTCAGAGACACGAGGACACCTCCCGACATCAGGACTACCATCCACTGCAGAATTCGAGGATGATGTCCAGAAGCATACATGATCTATCAAGAAAAGCAGATGATGATAGGTCGACGAGTCTGCAGAGATCATCGAGTAGACCGCCTTCTGCTGGTGGTGAGCATTGTCAGATAAAAACATATAGATCACATTGACATAACAATATGATCGGAAGACATATTTTGATAATTCTACCAAAACACCTGTCTTCATTTGATATTACATCTCTTGATCATGCAACATGGAGTTTCAGGCGAACGACAAACCCGAAGTCTCCAAAGGCCCTCCTCTCCTCCCAGGGCGAGATTCGCCGAGCCTCCCATCCTGGACACACCCCAGACTGCCCACGCGGGGTTCTCCTATCTGTTCCCCACAGCCCCCGTCGTGTCGAGTGTGATGACCAAGCGGCCGATCACTCCCTCCATGACCAATCCCAATGAGAAAGGAGATAATCCGGCGAGTAGACCCGGTTCACGAGGCCCTGTGAGTCCCCGAGGACCCGTCAGTCCCTCGACTAGTTCATACACAAGCAATGGCAAGGGAGAAGTCACTTATATTCCAGTTAACGTGGAGAACAAAGAGGTCGCAGTGCCTTTGAGAAGGTGAGAATAACATTACACGGTATTTTGGACGTAAGATTTGCATGTTTCAGTTACAAAATGAATCTCGGTGTCAGTTATTCTTTCACACAGCGTTATTTTGAAACTGATTTTGAAGGAGGTTAAAATGCCAAAAATGCCATTTGTTTTACAGTATCGATAATAAGTTTCCGAACACTATCCTTTCTCAGATATCTCAGCTCTCAGTTTTCGAAAACTTCTGAAGTTTTTCATGTATATACTAGACCACATGACTGATATTGTTGAATATGACGACCCTGCATCTCGAGTTGCCGCTTCCCCATGGCAAAAAGTAGGTGTTTCGGCTGTTCTAAACTTCGCCATTTTGCCGTGAGGGGTCCAAAACAAAAAAGCCTATTTGCAAAGTTAGATAATCCCTCGAACTCTTAAACCTGAAAATTTCAGAATTTTAGGTCGCTTCCCCATCGAGAAAAACTCCATTCGCATGTCCCCCAGAGGCGTTTTGCTAAAAAAAATTTCAGCTGGCCTTTTCATGATATACATGGTAATTTTGATCATGATAGTTTCCTCGAGGTTTTTGATCCTACTATGTATTGTTCGAGAGCCCTTGACGAGTGAACAAAAAAACTACCTTCAATTTTTCCTGTGGCCTTT
>JACMIF010000784.1:4054-20492 GCA_014805445.1 Diplogasteroides magnus
GGATCAAGGAGAGGATCGAGTCAAGGAGTAAACCGGCCCTCAGTCAGGTCACTGTCTACCATGACGGACTATCCCTTGGCCCGTGCACGGTCTCTGGCTGTTATGAGTAGCAGCCCCACGCTTCTGGTAAGTTTAGACCGTGCTCTACCATAGCCCATGAAACCGTTGCAGGCTCGTACGTACTCGGTTCCCGACATTGGACAGTACTACCGTTACTCAGACACGTACACTCCCAGCTATCGCTCGATCTATTCGTACACGCCGTACCGCTACAGACGTGACTACGGTCTGGTAAGGAAAGGGAAGAAAGAGAGAGAGATTGCAGCTAGATTTCTTTTCTCGTTTGCTCATGGAAGGTTTACCGAAGAGTGAACAGAATGGGACTCTACCTTGGCATGAAAATCGTCATTGCTTATGAATTCATTTCAGTACGACGACTATTGGTACAATCGCTACAGCTACTATCCCCGCTGCAGCAGCACCCTATATCCGAGGTGTGCACTCCACCAAATGTGAATGAAAGTTTTCTTGAGTTTTCGGTATTCGTACACTGGCTACCCGTACTCGTCGTACTGGTCGTCGTACTCGGACTACTGGACTCGTTACAAAAGATATTCGTCAGTCACTTTTTTGTGTATTTACCATTCTCTTTCGTCAAGAGTTCGGGGATGAATATGAAACGTCTCCTAGGTATGATTATATTCCTAGACAGGGAAAACTAAGGAGTGTGGGGGTTCGAACTGCTCTTCCCTTTTTATTGTGGTGTCTTAATCAGGTACGACTACGAGAACCCGTCGTTGTACTACCGTCCCTACTACTACTCTGCATACGACAGATACCTTTCCTCCACATACAACCCCTATCGTTCGTACCTTCTGGGCTACTAGGCACGATCGACTCTGGCACCCTCAACAACTACTGGCTGACACCGGGATATTGGGATAGACGTTTCGAGATGATTGATCTTGTCAACTACCTATTCCCCCATTGCTTTCCCCTGCTTGACTCTCTTCAATCGCTAGCCGATATTTTCTGTGTATTGGATGTACTGTCACAGCCTTCGCATTCAAAAGGCGCCATTGTCATCCATTCACTCTGATGTATAAATGATTTCGATCGATCAGTTGGTACACTTTGTGCAGAATGTAAGAGTTGAGGTTTGAGCTCCGTGGATCATTTGCTTCGACATTAGATAGACAACCTCTAAAAACGTAAAAAAACGTATTCTTGTCTACCGTAACCTGTACTTGTCCCCAGCTTGACTGCCGGTTCTGCCTGAAAGTCTGCGATGACTATCACATCTCGCTCACGCTCCAGCAGTTGTTCCATTATGGTCTGCAATAGTGGAATTTGCTGCGTCATCTTCTCTCTCTCTCTCTCGGTTATTTCTAGTGAGGGGGATGAGGGTGAAGGAATTGCCCCATAGAACAGCAGAGAGAGTGTTTGGATTGAGGAGTGAAGAGAAACGGAGAGGATGCCGGGAAGTGATCAAGGAGAGTCACGGAGTAAAAGCACTCTCAGTCAGGTCACTGTCAACCATGGCGGAATATCCATTGGCCCGTGCACAATCTATGGCTGTGGTCAGAAGCAGATCTGTCGAGCCAAGATCCATGCCTCTGGTAAGCTCGGATACCGTACCCTACCGTATCCCGACTACATTGCAGGCCCGTACGTACTCGGTGCCTGATTTGGGACAGTACGTCCGTTGGTCAGATAAGTACACGCCCACATGGCTTTCGATCAATTCGTACACACCGTACCGCTACAGACGTGACTACAATCAGGTAATGAGCAGGAAGAGAGAGAGAGGGAAGGAAGTGAGAGAGGTTGTAGACAGATTCAAAGCTTTTTTTTTATTTTTACGTTTGTTCAAGGAAGGTTTATCGGAGAGTGAAAGAGTAGGACTCTACCTTGGCATAACGTTCTTCATTGTTTGTGAATTCATTTCAGTACGACGACTATTGGTACAATCGCTACAACTACTCCTCTCCCCTCTACAGCACCACCCTGTACCCGAGGTGTGCACTCCTCCAAATACATATCAAAGTTGTCTTCAGTTATCGGTACTCGTACTATGACAATCCGTACTCATCCCCACATTCATCCCTCTACTCTAACTACTGGAGCCGCTACAAGGGATATCCGTCAGTTTTTTTACTATTCTCTTTGATGACGGTTTCAGGGATGAATATGAAACGTCTTCTAGGTACGATTATAATCGTAAACAGGGGAACCTTGGTGTCTGTGGCTCAACTTGGTCTTCCCTTTTATTGTGGTGTCTCAATCAGGTACGCCTACCACTACCCGACATACTACCGTCCCTACTACTACTCTGCCTACGACAGATATCGTTCCTATACATACAACCCCTATCGCTCGTACCTTCTGGGCTACTAGGCACGATCGACTACGGCACCATCAACAACTGCTTTCTGACTCTTGGATACTGGGATAGACGCTTCAAGGTAAATTATTCTGCATCTAAGATGAATGAACTGTGTCAATTCAGGACTGCAGAGAACTGTACTACACATATAATGATCCCTCGGGCAAAAACACGATTCCCTCATATTACGAAAGACGTGTCCGTGAATATATGACTTCGCGATACAAAAAATAGATACATTTACTTCATTGTCTATAGGCATTGTCTCTTTTCCTTTCCTTCTGCATTCCATGAAGCATGTTCCATCATTCTCGGTATCCTTCTGTCATTCTTACTCGGTGCCTTCATTGATCGCGTACACTGCCTATTCACCATTGCTTTCTCCTGCTTACCTCTCTTCAATTGCTAGCCGATATACTCTGTGTATTCGATGTACTGTCACAGCCTTTATATTAAAAAGGCGCCATTGTCATCCATTCACACTGCTGTATAAATGATTTCTATCTATCAGTCTACATAAAAAACACGAGTATATGTACATACTTGCCAGTGCTTGACAGCCGGCTGCGCGTGTGACTCTACTATGCCGATCATTTCTCGCAGACGCTCCCGCAGTTGCTCCAAGATGGTCTGCAATAGTTATATTTTCTGCGGCCTCTTTCTTCTCTCCCTCTCGGTTATTTCAAGTGAGGGGGATGCAGTAGGGGAATGCCTCCAGTGCATTTTCGAGAGAGTGCTTAGAAGGAGGAGGGAAGAGAGAGAGCGAGAGGATGATGGGATCCAGGGGGATCGAGTCAAAGAGTAAACCAGCCTCAGTCAAGTCAATATCAGCACAGTCCATTGCTGCTATTTGAAGCAGATCCGTTGAGCCAAGTCCTATGCTTCTGGTATGTTCATATGGATACGATAATTTACGGTGCCCCATGAATGCGTTGCAGTCCCGTACTTACTCGGTGTCTGACCTTGGAGAGTATCACCGTTGGTCAGACAAGTACAAGCCAACGAGGCACTCGATCAGAACGAATGCTCCTTATCGCTGGAGCCGCGATTATGATTTGGTAAGTAAAGGGAAGAGGAAAGAGAAGGAAGGGAGGAAGAGGGTTGCAGGTAGATTCACGATTCTCGGACGCTGACCTCTTTCCCAATGCGTACTGGACGTCCTACTCGAACAACTCTCCTAGCACCTTTGGATACAAGTGGGTCACTCTTCTATTGCTTTTGTAATGCTCTTTCGTTACCGTTTCATGCATTCATGAAACCGAAACATGAAATGGAATGAGATGAAATTCAGGTTCAACTTCAACAACCCATCGTACTACAGTCGCTCTTATTCCTACGACTCTCCGTACCTGCGCTATAGCAACACTCCCTATCGCTCGTATCTTCTGCGTTCGCTGAGCTCTTCTCTCGCACCAGGACTCGCCATGTACCGTTCAGGTGGGAAATCGAGTGACTATTGTTAGAATAAAGATATCATTGTGTCATCGGTAGGCTGGGGAAAGAAAGCAAGAAAGCGACATCGCGCGTTCATTCCACACCGGGCAAAAGAAAGTGCTTTCTTTCTCATTATTCAAAGCCGTCTGCTTGAAAATAAATTTTTTGGAGATTATTGACATGTCTTATTTTCTCCTTACGAATATACTTTTACGATATTGATGCAATTTGTTCCTGTGCAGTCAGTCGATATCAGGGGTTCAAAAACTGTAAATTTGTCGTCATTCTCCATCGCCGCGCGGTCATCTATCATGGAGTGAGAAAACAGCGCAACGGAGAAGAATGACGACAAATTTAAATCCCCTAGTAGATGCGTCAATAAATCAAATCAAATAATTCCAAGCATTTTCTCATTTCAGATCGCCCATGCTCTACCGCTGATACGTTCTGTCCACTATTCCTGCAATAAACGAGAGAAAGGTGTGAATAATAACAATCGTGCCTATCCACTGCCTGTTCCCTACTGCTTTCCCTGTTCACTTCTCTTCAATCGCTTGTCGATGTCCTATATGTATTGGATGTACTGTCACAGCCTTCACGTTCAAAAGGCGCCATTGTCATCCATTCACTCTGCTGTATAAATGACATCTATTGATCAGTTGAAACACTTTGTGTAAGAGATGAGTTTTTGATGAGGGGGGAAGAGTCTTTGGCACATGATTCTCTTCTCAGACCTGGATGCACAGCTGTGTTCTTCGCACGTCCGAAAAGCGCCATTGCCATCCGTATAAACGATTTATATCAATCAGATGATACACTTTGTGCATGAGATGAGGTTTGATCTCCACGGGGCGGTTGCTTGCTATAGGCAACCTATGGCCCGAACTCCGAACGCCGCCACCACCTGGATATGCAATACCCAAGTGACAAAAACGAAGCATGACATAGGGTTGGTGGTCGGGGGCGGTGAAGGGTGTGTCCGCCACCCCAACTCCGAACGCCGCCGCCGCCACCGGCATATGCAACACCCAAGTGACCCAGGAGCATGAAGCAAATATTCCTAAATGTTGAAACTACAATGATCATTACGTTTTTTAATGTATAAAAATGAAGGGCAAACGCATTGCCTGTGCATGACAATCGGCTCTGCGCATGAGTCTGATATGCCTATCAATTCTCGTTCATGCTCCCGCATTTGTTCCATGACATGATAGTCTGCATTGAAGTCTCTGCAATAGTGGAATTTGTTGTGTCCTCTTCTCTCCCTCACGGTTGTTTCTAGTGAGTGGGATGACAGCAGGAGGAATGCCTCCAATGCCCTGCCGAGAGACTTTAAGAAGGAGGAGAGAAGAGTGACGGAGAGGAAGCGGGGAAGGAATCAAGGAGGCTCAAGGAGTAAAGCACTCTCACTATCAGCCATGGCGGACTTTCGTTTGGCCCGTGCACGATCTATGTCATTCGTCAGAGCCAGATCTAGAGAACCAAGCCCCTCTCCTCTGGTACGTTCCGAAGCCTTAATCTCTCAGTACTTGTGATTTCTCTAGGCCCGTACGTACTCGGAGACGGATATAAGACAGAACTACATTTGGTCAAACAATTACAAGGCCAATTGGCACTCGATTTATTCGCAAACACCGTACCAGTACAAAGAATCCTGGTACGATCGCTGCTACCACTTCTCGCCCTACTACCAGTCAACTCTGTATCCAAGGTAGCCATTCCACCAACTACGTCCCTATGTGGCTATTATGCTTTTAAAAGCAATATCATTCTGTCTGAAACACCATCAACACCCCCAATGACATTGGTGAGACTGATACCCCAATGTGATTGTTTTCGACATTGTTTTTGAAATCCTAGAGGCTATCTTCAACATCAGATCGCGATACTCGTCCTCTGCCTACCTTTCCAATCCGTATTCCGTGTCCCCCTCCTCGAACTACTGGACCGGCTACAAGGGATACTGGTCAGTCACTTTCTTTGTGATTTGGCCACACTCTTTGGTCACCGTTGGAGGCATATGAACGTCTTCTAGATACTAGTGGTTCTAAATCGGTAAATGATTCGTCATTCTTCTCCCAGGCGCTGCTGTCTATCAGTCGGTGAGACAACCGCGCTTCGCAGAGGAATGACGACAAATTTAAGTATTTGGAGCCCCTTCGGGATACGATTACGTCCGTAAACATCGCAGAACTTGCTGTTTTGGGCTCGACTTGGGTTTACATTTTTATTGTGGTGTCATGTTCAGGTACGACAACTACCCGTACTACTGTAGGCGCTACTCTCCCTACGACAATGCCTACGACCGATACCTTCGCTATAATTACACACCCTATCGCTCATACCTTGTGGATTCGATGAGCAGAGGGCTCTCCAACTACCGTTCAGGTTGGAAATCTAGTGCTTCGAAAAATATTCCTACGGGGCGTGAGAAGTCTCCCTTTGCAATCAACAGATATGGCGGGTACGAACTCGTTTGATAATGCGTCAAGTGAATCCATACCTTTTCATGTTATAGCAACGCAAACACGCTTTTGGTAATACGTTCTGCACACTTCCCGAAAAAGCTACGAAAATGCAAGTAAAGAAAGCCAAAATGCTAGAATATGAAGTGATAGGCCTGAACGAATCGAGGAATTTCAATGTACGTCCGGTTTTTAGTGTATTCCCACAACGACTCCCACGTATTTCGAAGACGTACCCGTGAATATTCGACATCATGGAACAACAAATAGACACACTTCGTCCTTTTCTTTGTTTTTATTGTCGTTCACTCTGGATTCCATGAAGCGTGTTCCATCATTCTCGGTATCCTTCTGTCATTCTTATCCGGTGCCTTCATTGATTGTGTCCGTTCACTGCCTATTCCCCCCATTGCTTTCCCATGCTTGCCGATGTTCAATCGCTAGCCGAAATCCTCTGTGTAATGGATGTACTGTCACAGCCTTCACGTTCAAAAGGCGCCATTGTCATCCGTTCACTCCGCTGTATAAAAGACAAAGGATTTCTATCGATCAGTTGACGCAATTTCTACAGACATGAAGATTGAACTTCTAGGTATAGCTCACTCTGGACCGAGTTATGGACAGTTGCGTTTGTGTCATTTTTATGGATCCGAGCGCAAATACATTTCGCATTTTATGATAGCAGAGAGCGATTAAGTTTTTCTGCAAATGAAAAAGGAGTATAAATATTCTAAAAAGAAGACTGAACGTACTTACCTCCGCTTGACAGCCCATTCTGCGTTTGAGTCTACTATGCCTATCACTTCTCGCTGACGCTCCTGCAGTTGTTAAATGACAGTCTGTAATAGTGAAATTTTCTGCGTGCTCTTCTCTCCCTCTCGGTTATTTCTAGTAACAGCAGCAGGAGAAATGCCTCCGGTGAACAGCTGAGTCCAGTGACAGAGTGTTTAGAAGGAGGAGGGAAGAGAGAAGGAGAGGATGATTGGAACGGATCAAGGAGGAGGTCGAGTCCAGGAGTAAACCAAACCTCAATCTGGACATAGTGAACCATGACGGACTATCCCTTGGCCCGTGCACAGTCTCTGGCTTTGGTATCAAGACCCACACGTCTGGCAAGTTTTTGACAATACTCTTCCATAGCCCATGAAACCGTTGCAGACCCGTACGTACTCGGTGCCTGATTTGGGACAGTACTACAGCTTGTCAGATAAGAACAAGCCACAGTGGCATTCGATCAATTTGTACACACCATACCGCACACCATACACATGTGACTTCGATCTGGTAATGAGCGATAAGAGATAGGGAAGGAATTGAGAGATTGCATGTAGATTCAAAGTTCTTTGATCGTTTGCTCAAGGAATGTTTATCAAAGAGTGAACAACTGGAGCTCTACCTTGGCATAACAATCTTCATTGTTTGTGAATAATTCTTTTCAGTACGACTACTACTGGTACGATCGCTACAACTACTTCTCTCCCATGTACAGGACCAGCCTGTACCCGAGGTTTGCACTCCTCCAAATATGCACCAAATATGACTTGAGATATCGGCACTCATATTCGGACTACCTTCCCAATCCGTACTACCGGTCGTCGTACTCCAGCTACTGGAATCGCTACAAGGGATATCGGTCAGTCACTTTTATGTTTTTACCATTCTCTCTCGACACGGATGAATATGAAACGTACGATTATATTCGTAAACAGTGAAAACATTTTACTGTGGGGTTCGATCTGCTCTTCCATTTTCATTGTGTTATCTCAATCAGATACGACTACGACTACCCGACGTACTACCGTTTACTAAAGGTATCTGCATACGACAGATACCTTTCCTCTACATACAACCCCTATCGCTCGTACCTTCTGGGCTACTAGGCACGATCGACTACGGCACCCTCACAACAACCGGCTGACTCCTGGATGCCGGGATATACGCTTCAAGGCGATTAATCAGCATCAATCTTGAAAGAATTGTATCGAGTCAGAACTAGAGAGACCTGTACTATGTAATGACTCTCACGTATTTCGAGAGACGTACTCATGAATATATGACGACATGGAACAACAAATAGACACATTTTGTCAATTTACCATGCATAAACATTATCTTTATTCCCGTTTCCTCTGGATTCAATGAAGCGTTTTCCATCATTCTCGCTTTCCTTCTGTCACGGTGCCTTCATTGGCCGTGTACACTGCCTATTCTCCCCATTGCTTTCCCCTGCTCACCTCACTTCAATCGCTAGTCGATATCATCTCTGAGTATTGATTGTATTTGAATCGTTTCAGAAGGCGTTGTTGTCACCCATTCACTCTGCAGTATAAATGTTTTCCATTGTTTGTGATGAGGTTTGATGATGGGGAAAGAGTCTTTGGCACGTGATTCGTTTCTCTTCTCAGTCCTGGATGTACTGCTTCAGTGAACAGCTGAGAGAGTGTTTAGAATGAGGAGGGAGTAGAGAAGGAGAGGATGCGGAGAATGGATCAAGGAGAGGATCGAGTCAAGGAGTAAACCGGCCCTCAGTCAGGTCACTGTCTACCATGACGGACTATCCCTTGGCCCGTGCACGGTCTCTGGCTGTTATGAGTAGCAGCCCCACGCTTCTGGTAAGTTTTGACCGCACTCTACCATAGCCCATGAATCCGTTGCAGGGCCGTTCGTACTCGGTGCCTGATTTGGGACAGTACTGCCGTTGGTCAGACAAGTACAAGCCACAGTGGCACTCGATCTACTCGTACAGCTACACACGTGATTACGATTTTGTAAGGGAAATACTAAGAGAGAGGGAGAGAGCGGTTGCAGGCAAGGCTGCACCAAAAATCTTTTTTGTAGCAAATAAAATATATTTTAATAACAACAAGAAATCGACTTTTCGAAAAAAACATAGAGGTTCACAGTTCTATGAAACGATGTTGATGAAGGTAGGCACACCAGAGAGTGAAACTTACTATGCCACTACTTTGGACAAACAGTCATAATAACTGATGCATTCATTTCAGTATGACGACTACTGGTACAGTCGTTACAACTTCTACTCTCCCCTCCACTCGACCTCTCTGTATCCGAGGTGTGCATTCTTCCAAATGTGCATCAACGTTGTCTACAGATATCGGTATCCATACTCCGACTACCTTTCCTATCCGTACTACTCGTCATCGTACCCGAGCTACTGGAATCGCTACAAAGGATATTGGTCAGTCACTCTCGTTATGGTGTTGCTACGCCCTTTCGCTACGGTTTCAGGCATGACTATGAAACGTCTCCTGGAAACCAGGGGTTCAAAAACGGTAAATTTGTCGTTATTCTTCACCGCTAAGCGATCGTCTGTCTTGGAATGAGACAACCGCGCTCCGGAGAAGAATGATGACAAAATTACCGTTTTCGTAAACAGGGCAAACTTTAGAGTGTGTGGTACGATCTGTTCTTCCCTTTTTATTGTGGTGTCCCATTCAGGTACGACTACGACCCGTCGTACTACCGTCGCTACTCTCCCTACTACTCTGCCTATGACCGATACCTTCGTTATAATTACCTTCTGGGCTACTAGGCACGATATTCTACGGCACCCTAACCAACAACTTGCTGACTCCTGGATACTCGGATAGACGCTTCGAGGTGATTTATAGGAATCAATCATGAAAGATATACCACTTTAGAACTGGACAGAACTGTATTACACAATGTCATGACTCCCAGGTATTTCTATAGTCGTGCCCGTGAATATATTACGTCATGGAACAACAAAAAGACGCATTTTGTCCATTTCCCATAGGCATTGTCTTTATTTTCGTTCTCTCTGTATTCCATGAAGCGTGTTCCATCATTCTCGGTATCCTTCTGTCATTCTACTCGGTGCCTTCGTTGATCATGATCATCCACTGCCTATTCTACCATTGCTTTCTCGTGCTTACATCTCTTATTTCGCTAGCCGCTATCTTCTCTGTGTATTTGATGCACTGTCACAGCTTTACGTTCAAAAGGCCATACATTCACTCTACTGTATAAATTATTTTTATCGATCAATTGGCACACTTTTTGCAGACTGTAAAAGTTGAGGTTTGATCTCCGTGGTGCGGTTTTATCTACATTCGATAGACAGCATTTCCGCAGAGTTAGTAGACTCTGCTATGAGACTAAGCTCCGAATATTTAGTCCCCTCATGACGCAAGCCTACATAGGTAAGACAGTGACCTACCGTAATCCACCCCCATCTTCAGGATCATAACAGAATATTTTGGCTGCTTTCAGACAATGAGTCCAATACCGAACACCAATTGCTGAAATTTTATAGAACGTCAACAAATCCCTTCCTCTCCCTCCGTCAGCCGTCCTCTTCTCTCCCTCTCGGTTATTTCTGATGAGGGGGATGGCAGCAGGGGAATGCTTCCAGTGCACTGCTGAGAGAGTGTTTAGAAGGAGGAGGGAGTAGAGAGGGAGGGTATGCGGAGAAGAGATCAAGGAGAGCGTCGAGTCAAGCAGTAAACCAGTCCTCTCATCCAGGCCACTGTCAACCATGACGGACTATCGCTTGGCCCGTGCACAGTCTATGGCTTTGGTCAGCAACAGATCAGCCGACACAAGACCCGCGACTCTGGTAAGTTCTGATGGATACCGTAATCGACCGTGCCCCCATGAATCTGTTTCAGGCCCGTTCGTACTCGGTGCAGGATCTAGGACAGTACTACCATTCGTCAGACAAGTACAAGCCACAGTGGCACTCGATTAGCAGTTCTTACACGCCGTTCCGCTGGACACGCGACAGTGGTTTGGTAAGGAAAGCGAAAAGGAAAGAGAAGGAAGAAAGAACTGTTTCAGAGAGATTCGAAGTTCTTTGATCGGTTGTTCAAGGTTGGTTTATCGAAGAGTGAACAGACTATGAGACTACATTGGCCTGATATATTTACCTCTGCATTAATTTAAGGACGAATACTCCTGGTACGGTCGCTACAACTATTCTCCACTCCACAGGAGGAATGTGAGCCCAAGGTATGCACTCCACCATCTACGTCCCTATGTGTTCTTCTTCAGATTGCTCTCTAACTACTACCCCAATTCGAACTGGACGTCCTACTCGAACCACTGGAATCGGTACAAGGGGTACTGGTTGGTCACACCTCTGTTGTTTTTACAACGCTCTTTCGTTACGGCTTCATGCATTCAGGTCCGACTACAACTACCCGTCGTACTACAGTCCCTACCTTCGCTATAATAAGACTCCCTATCACAGCTCGCACCTTCTGGATTCGATGACCTCATATATGGCCAAAGGACTCTCCTACTACCGTTCAGGTAGAGGCATACGGGCTCCTTATTGTTAGAACAATGAGTTCAATGGGTCATGGGAGTCTTCTTTTGCAGTCAACTCATATGGTGCATAAGCACTCTTATGATTCTGCACCAATCAATCAAATCAAGTAAATTCGGTCCTTTTCTTATAGTAAATCGCCCATAGTCCACCACTGTTACGTTCTGTCCACTGTTCCAGCAATAAACAGTGATAAAGGGCCAAGTAAAGAGAGCGAAAAGTGTTGAACTAAAAGTGATAGAGTTGAAAGAATCAAGGAACATTAAAGCACGAGCGGTTTAGTGTATTGCTGCTAGGCACGATCGACTCCGGCGCCCTCAACAACTACTGACTGACTCCTGGATACTGGGATTGACGCTTCAAGGTGACTCGAATTTAAGTCTGTCATGAATGATTTGTGTCAATTCAGGACTGGAGAGACCTGTACTATACTTACTCAGATCCCGCTGGCAAAAACGTGACTCCCACCTATTTTGAACCCGTGAACATATGACCACATGGAACAACAAATTTAAAATGTAAAAAAATTTAAGTCCTTTTTCCATTTGCTTTGTCTTTATTGTGGTTCCCTCCGGATTCCATGAAGCGTGTTTCCATCATTCTCGGTATCCTTCTGTCATTCTTACCCGTTGCATTCATTGATCTTGTTTATCCACTGCCTATATCCCCGATTGCTTTCCCCGCTTACCTAAATTCAATCGCTAGCCGATCTCCACTGTGCATGGGATGAACACAGCCTTCGCGTTCAAAAGGCGCCATCTTCATCCATTCACTCTGCTGTATAAATGATTTCTATCGATTAGTTGATACAATTTGTGTAAGAGATGAGTTTTTTTTATGATGTGGCCAGAGTCTTTGGCACATGATTCTCTTCTCAGTCCTGGATACACAACTCCAGGGGAACAGCTGAGGGAGTGTTTAGAAAGAGAAGAGAAGAGAGAAGGAGAAGATACGGGACGGGATCAAGGAGTAAACTACTCTTATTGTTAGTCAGGTCATTGTCAGCCATGACGGACTATCCTTTGGCCCGTGCGCAGTCTCTGGCTTTGGTCAGAAGTAGATCAGCAGAACCAAGACCCGCGCCTCTGGTACGTTCGGATGCCGTAATATATCGTACCATCATGTATTTGCAAAAGGAGCTCACGTACTCGGTGCCGGATCTGGGACAGTACTACCGTTGGTCAGACAAGTACACGCCCCTCTGGGATACGATCTATTCGTGGACGCCGTACCGCTGGAGGCGAGACTATGATCAGGCAAGGAAAGGGAAGAATTGAACGAATGAAGGGAGAGAGAGAGAGAGGTTGCAGGTAGATTCACAGTTCTATGATCGCTTGATGAAAGTATGATACATTTGGGCAGGCCGAACGATTCATTGAGACAGGCACACGAGATAGACAATGTGCCGAATAAGTCTCGTATCGTTTCACGAGTTTCCAGACGTACCGAGCAACACAACATTTTTTCACATGTTCGATTATTTCAACAAAGATTTGGCAAAAAAAAGCAGACGACACAACTAATACCTCAATAACAATGTTTGGGTAAGAAAACAATGTATACCGTTGGAAATTTTCTGATTTCATTTTGCATCTTTTAAGAACTTTCAGCAGTTTTTGTCGTAAGTTTTACAGTTATGTGAAATGAGTCTGAATTGGCTAGCGAATTCACCCTCGAAACGCTATTGAATGTCGAAGCCACCACCAAAATGTAGGGATGATGAAAAAATGAAACGACACGCGTGCCGTTTCATTTTTCAGGGAACGATCCGAGACAAATTAGATACTTCTATTAAACACCCATTCGACACGCAAGTTTTGCGAGACACGGTCTCGTTTGTTCTGGCCTAGTTTATCTAAGTCTCGACAAAACAATCAACTTTCATGTTGGAAGCGAATAATGAAGATGAATATTGAAAGAGTTATGGCCAGTGTGCGGATATGACTTGTTCGAAAATGAAATGATCCCTCATTTGCAGAACGACGACTTCTGGTACAGTCGCTACAATTACTTCTCGCCCCACCACCGGCTCACTTTGCACCCCAGGTGTTTATTCCTCCTATTTTGTCCCACAGTGGTTCTCTTCAGATGTCGGTACTCGTACCCTGATCCCAACTCGTACTACTGGTCCCTCTACAAGAATCATTGGGCTCGCTACGAGGGATACGGGTAAGTCACCTCCTCTTTGATTTTAGCCCGTTGTCTATCCACGGTTTCAGGCGTGAATATGAATCCTTCGTAAGCAGGAACGACTTCGACTACCCGTCGTACTACTTTCCCTATAACTACTCTGCATACGACTGATACCTTCGCTATAATTACACCCCCTTTTAGGGGTTCTAAAACGGTAATAAAGTGCATTTCTCATTTGTTTAATCTCCACGGAGCGATTGTTTCTACGAGGGAAAGACAACCGCCCGGAGAGGATTAGACGAATGAGAAATGCACTTTATTACCGTTTTAGAACCCCTACCCCTATCGTTCGTATCTTCTAGATTCGATAAGCGTCACAAAATGACGTCCCATGCATCAAACAGGCCGGTGAACATTGAGTGCTTTAAAAAAGAGCCTAATGTGTTAGACTAAATGCGATGGACTTGAAAAAATCAAAGAACATCAATACACGTGCGGTTTTTACTGTACTCCTACTAAGAGCGATCGACTACGGAAACTACTGGCCAACTTTTGGATACTGGCGTTGACGCTTCAAGATCAACAATTCAGCATCAATGATAAATAATTTGTGTCAATTCAGGACTGGAGAGAACAGTACTACACATATAATGCTGCCTCGGGCAAAAACACGACTCCCACGTATTTCGAAAGACGTACCCTTGATTATATTACTTCACGATACAAGAAATAAACGCATTTAGTCCATTTTCCATTGGCATGTCACCCACTGAGAACTTGACTCGCCGAGTGCAATCTATTCGTTTTTGGTTCGAGTCTCTACGGCCATTTTTGACGAACGAATGAACGTAGGGGCAGGGGGACAGACATTAGCGCTTTGTAAATATGGGAACCAACTGTTCGTCATAATGAAAGTTGCAGTGCTGCCAACTTTTTTTAATTGTATACTGAATGCGCGCGCGTATGACAAATGTTACGGTTCGGTCACCGAACCGCAACGATTAAGAGTATAACGAGGTATAGAGTGGGATCGAAGAGTTCACCCAGGTATTTTTCGACTTATATCGGCTTGGCTAGTGGACATTGTTGTTTCCTCGTTTCTACCTCTCAGTTATTTCTAGTGAGGGGGATGAAGCAGGAGGAATGCCTCCGGTGAACAGATGAGTCCAGTGAGAGAGTGTTTAGAAGGGGGAGGGAGGAGAGAAAAGGAGGATGTGGGGAAGGGATCAAGGAGAGTCAAGGAGTCAAGGAGTCAAGGAGTCAAGGAGAACTCTCAGTCTGGTCACTGTCAGCCATGACGGACTATCGTTTGGCTCGTACACAATCTATGGCTTTAGTCAGATGCAGATCTGCCGAACCAAGATCCATGCCTCTGGTACGTTCGCATACCGTAATACCGTACCTCTACCGTACTACCGTACCCTCCTTGCAGAGCCGTACCTACTCGGTGCCGGATGTGGCGCGTTCGATTTATAATTATACGCCGTACCAAAGCAAAGACTCTTGGCAAGATCGATACTACAACTTCACGCCCCACCACCGGTCCACTGTGTATCCGAGGTATGCCATCCGCGAACTACATCCCATTGTGGCTATCTTCAACATCAGATCGCAATACCTATACCCCACTCCTGATCACTGGTCGTCCTATTCGAACTACTGGACCCGCTACAAGGGATACTGGTCGGTCACTCTCTTCGAACTTTTGTCACGTTTTTCGCCAAGAGATGAATAAGAAACGTCTCCTAGATACGAATACTTTCGTAAACAGGGAAAACTTCGGTGTCTGGGATTCTCTTGGCCCTCCCTTTTTACAGTGATGGTTCTTACAGGTACGACCGCAACTACCCGTCGTACTACAGTCGGTACTCTGGTCACGACAATGCCTACGACCGATACCTTCGCTATAATTACACTCCCTATCGCTCGTATCTTCTGGATTCAATGAGTACTTCTCTGGCCAAAGGACTCTCCATGTACCGTTCAGGTTGGGAATAGAGTGTGTTAGAAAAAAGATTCCAATGGGTCATGCGAAGTCGTGCGAAGTCTTCCTTTGCAGTCAAAGAAATGGCGCGTACGCACTCGTTTGATACTGCGTCAAGAAATTCCAAGCATTTTCTCGCTGTAAATCGCCAATACCTTACCACTAATACGTTCTGCCCACTATTCCTGCAATAAAAAGTGAGAAAGTAGGGCAAAGTAGAGAGTGCCAAAAATGTTAGATAGACTAGAAAGTGATAGACTTGAAAGTATTAATGAGCTGCAAAGCACGTGCGGTGTAGTGTATTGATACTAGGCGAAGTCGACTACGGCACCCTCAACAATTATTGGCTGACTCCTGGATACTTGGATAGACGCTTCAAGGTCACTCTAATTTAAGTCTATCACGAATGATTTGTGCCAATTCAGGAAGGACGTACCCGTGGATATATGACTACATGGAACAACAAGTAGATATGCACATTCAGTCCATTTTCTTATAGGAATTCTCTATATTTTCGTTCTTTATGGATTCCATGAAGCGTGTTCCACCATTCTCAGTATCCTTCTGTCATTCTTATCCCGGTGCCTTGATTGATCGTTTCCATTCACTGCCTATTGCCCCATTGATTTCCCCTGCTTGCCTCTCTTCAATCGCTAGTCGATATCATCTGTGTATTGGATGTACTGTCACATCCTTCGTCACTTCAAAGGAGGCCATTGTCATCC
>JACMIF010000784.1:20592-31653 GCA_014805445.1 Diplogasteroides magnus
TTTCCCCTGCTTGCCTCTCTTCAATCGCTAGTCGATATCATCTGTGTATTGGATGTACTGTCACATCCTTCGTCACTTCAAAGGAGGCCATTGTCATCCATTCACTCTGCTGTATAAATGATTTATATTGGTCAATTGATATATTTTGTACAGAATGAAAGAGTTATAGTTTGATCTCCGCGGAGCGGTTGCCTCTACCTTCGATAGACAGCCTCTAAGCACAGTTATTAGAAACTGTTATGAAGAAGTGGAACTGACTAAGCATAACTAAGCTGCTTTCGCTAAGCTACTAACGCATAAGGCTGCGGCATGAAACGATTGAACAAATCTAAAATTGAAATTGAATAAAAATGGGGTATTTTTTCGATTTCTTCACGTGATCGTGGAGGGAGGCGTGCGGCCAGTTAGAAATTTCGAACATTACCAAAGCCAAAGTTAGCATTTTTATAGGTTTTTGGGTGATTTTGTTATTTTGGTGGTCAAGAATACTGGTTGCGGTTGGTCAAGAATGCTTTTTTTGGTATGGTCGATTATCACTATGAGATAAGATTGAAAATGGGATCTATTGAGCATTTTGATCAAATGCGATAGATTCCGGTGGGGGGTTACGGTAGCTCGTATATGATAGGTAAGGTTACGAGAGAATTAGATTCGCCGAATACAATTAGACGCATCTCGGACAGTGTTATCACTATTATACGAAGTTTCTGCGTCCTCTTTCTTCTCTTCACCTCGGATTTTTCCAGTGAGGGGGATGGCAGTTGGAGGAATGCCTCTAGTGAATAGCTGAGATAGTGTTTAGAAAGAGGAGAGAAGAGAGAAGGATATGATGCGAGAAGGGATCAAGGAAAATCAAGGAGTAAACCAGCCTCAGTTAGGTCACTGTCGGCCATGACAGACTATCGCTTGGCCCGTTCACAGTCACTGGCTGTAATCAGGAGCCGCTCAGTCGAACCTAGGGGCTCGGCTCTGGTGAGTTCAAACAGATATCGTAATCAACCGTACTCTATGAATTCATTCCAGGCCCGTACATACTCAGTGCATGATATGGGACAGTACGACTACTCCTGGTACAATTGCTGCAACTATTACTCTCCGCTCCACAAGACGACTGTGTATCCGAGGTATCCATTCCACTAACTACGTCCCTATGTGGTTTTCTTGAGATCGCGGTACTTGTTCTCTGACTACTATTCCGATCTGAGCTGGTCGTCATACTCGAATTACTGGAACCGCTATAAAGGATACTGGTCGGTCATCCTTCTATTACTGTATAAACATGGTTTCAAGGCTACAGGAACTACGACAGCCGCTACTCTCCCTACGACTCTGCCTACGACCGATACCTTCTCTATAATCACACTCCATATCGCTCGCACCTTCTGGACTCGATGAGTGGTTCACTAGCCAGAGGACTCTCCATGTACCGTTCAGGTTGGGGTGCATCGAGTGCTTAGAATAAAGAGTCCAATTGGCATGTGAAGTCTTCTTTTGCAGTCAACCGATATACTCGTATACCATATACTGGCGTGTACGCACTCTCATGATTCTGCGACAATCAAAGTCGACTACGGCACCCTCAACAACTACTTGCTGACTCCTGGATGCTGGGATAGACGCTTCAAGGTGATCTGAATCTGAATTCCAAGAAGCGTGTTCCACCATTCTCAGTATCCTTCTGTCATTCTTATCCCGGTGCCTTCATTGATAGTTTCCATTCACTGCCTATTGCCCCATTGCTTTCCCCTGCTTGCCTCTCTTCAATCGCTAGTCGATATCATCTGTGTATTGGATGTACTGTCACATCCTTCGTCACTTCAAAGGAGGCCATTGTCATCCATTCACTCTGCTGTATAAATGTTTTATATTGGTCAATTGATATATTTTGTACAGAATGAAAGAGTTATTGTTTGATCTCCGAGGAGCTGTTGCCTCTACCTTCGATAGACAGCCTCTAAGCACAGTTATTATAAACTGTTGTGAAGAAGTGGAACTAACTAAGCATAGCTAAGCTTCTTTCGTTAAGCTTCTAACGCATAAGGCTGCGGCATGAAACGATTGAACAAATCTACAATTGAAATTGAATAAAAATGGGTGATTTATTGATTTGACCAAGCGATCGTGGAAGGGGGGGGCGTGCGGCCACTTATGGTTAAGAAATTTCGAATATTAACTAAGTCAAAGCTAGCATTTTTATGGGTTTTTGGGCGATTTAGAAAATTTTTGTTAGATCTTTGGTTGTGGAACCGTTAGACTACTCTCGGACAGTATTATCAGTTTTTACACGAATATTCTGCGTCCTTTTTCTTCTCTTCTTCTCGGATATTTGTAGTGAGGGGGATGCAGCAAGAGTGAACAGCTGAGAGAGAGAGGGTTTGGAAAGAGGAGAGTAGAGGGTGCGAGGAAGGAATCAGGGAGGGAGTCGAGTCAAGGAGTAAGCCTCAGTCAGGTCACTGTCAGCCATGACAGACTATCTGGCCCGTTCACAGTCACTGGCTGCTATTAGAAGCAGGTCTGTCGAACCAAGAGGCTCGGCTTTGGTAAGTTCAAACAGATATCGTAATCAACCGTACTGCATGAATTGATTGCAGGCCCGTACGTACTCAGTGCATGATATGGGACAGTACGACTGTGATCGCTACACTTACTACTCTCCGCTCCACAGGACGACTCTGTCCCCGAGGTATGCACTCCACCAACTACGTCTCTATTAGGGGTTCAAAATCGGTAAATTTGTCATCATTCATCCCCGCAGCGCGGTTGTCTATCATGGGGACAGATAACCACGCTGCAGAGAATAATGGCGAGAAATTTACCGATTTTGATCCCCTTGTCTCTATGTAGTTATCTTGAGATCGCCGTACTCGGTCCCTGACTACTATTCTGATCCCATCTGGTCCTCCTACTCGAGCTACTGGAATCGCTACAAGGGATCTGGCTACAACCGATATCTCCGCTATAATTACACTCCCTATCACTCGCACCTTACGGACTCGATGAGTGGTTCACTAGCCAGAGGCCTCTCTATGTACCGTTCAGGTTGGTGCGCATGTAGTTGTGATTGTTAGAATAAAAGGGTCATTGGGCATGGGAAGTCTTCTTTCGCGTTCAACCGATATGCTCGTATACCATATACTGGCGTGTACGCACTCGCATGATTCTGCGTTAATCAATAAAATCAAGTAAAATCAAGCCCTTTCCTGTTGTTAATCGCCCATACTCTACAGCTAAGTTCTCTCCACTGTTCCAGTAAAAATAGTGAAAAAGGGCAAAGTAAATACAGCCAAATGTGCTAAAATAAAAAGTGATAGACTTGAAAGAATGAAGAAAGTTCAAAGTACGCGCGGTGTAGTGTATTGTTACTAGGCGAGGTCGACTACAGCACCCTCAACAACTACTGGCTGACTCCTGGATACTGGGATAGACGCTTCAAGGTGACTCTAATTTAAGTTTATCACGAATGATTTGTGTTAATTCAGGACTGGAGAGACCTGTACTATACTTACACTGATCCCACGAGAAAAAACATGACTCCCACGCATTTCGAAAGACGTACCCGTGAATATATGACTACATGGAACAACAAGTATCAATTATAGATATGCACATTCAGTCAATTTCCCTATAAGCATTCTCTATATTTTTGTTCTATCTGAATTAATAGCAAGGCTAAGTTGCCAGTATCCCGGTGCCTTCATTGATCATTTACACTGCCTGTTCTCCACACTGCTTTCCCCTGGTGGGATCCCCCCCCTGGTCACTTATCTTCAATCGCTAGTCGATATCCTATATGTATTGGTTGAACTGCCACAGCCTTCGCTACTGAATGCGTTATTGACTTCCATTCACTCTGCTGTATAAATGATTTCTATTGATCAACAACTTGTGTAAGAGATGAGGTATTGATGATGGGGGAAGGGTCTTTTGCACGTGATTCGTTTCTCAGCCCTGGATGCACAGCTGTGTTCTTCTCTGCGTGGGCGATGAAGGAGGAATGGCAGAAGGATGAGAAGGAGGAGAGAACGGAGATGAAGAGGAAGAAAAGAAGAAGAAGAAAGAAGAAGAAGAGAAGAGACCGATTGGCACAAAGTGCTTACCACTCTCCATTGCTTACTGCTCATTCTTTGCATCTTTCTGTAGATCAAGCGATGTGTCACGCCCTCCTGTCATCCACCACTGCATGCAATAGTTCCCGTTCAGTAATAAACCATGGAGCACGGGGGCCCAATGATGAGGGCCCGATCCTCTGTCTGCCTTCCACGATCAAGATCAGTGGAAAGATTTGGACGAGTCGGCACTCTCACCAGGTTTCAGCCCGTCTGCTCATCTACCGTAACCTTCCTTATTCAGAGTCAGTTCCGTTCCATCGCTGGCCTCCCTTCGTGTAACGAATGATCGCTATCCTTGCTCTACCATGTACCGTTACAGAAGGAACTACGATATGGTATAGTACTCTCATCTTCATGCCCTCTTTATCTTTTCTCCGTTCGGTTGGATGACTATGCCGTCGATCGTTACACCTTCCACCAGCCCTTCTACTGGCAAACTTATCGCTTCGCAGCCCGTCGTTCTCTCTTCACTGATCCCATTCCTGGCAGTCTTGGATTCGAATATCCCAACTTCTGGTAAACATTACATTTATTACACTCTTTCTCCACATTTCGCTGCAGTTTCTTTGTTTCCCTCAAAGTAGCTCCAGGAACGCCTGGAGACAATTGTGTAATGTTGTTTCAAGGTCCCTCTCCCTATCATTTGCCCTACTTTTACAATCCCATGGATAGGAAATGAAAGCGCCGCTCAATTACGTCGTGAAAATAGTAGTTATATCCGCCGTGTCACGGGATAAGAATGGATAGAAATATGTCCGCAATTATTGTGGCAGAGAATATTGGATAGTTTACGCCAAAGGAGAATGCATAATATATTTCAGGTCCAAGTACAAGTGGTATACCGACTGGCTGAATCCCACTTACTGGAGACGACACCGTGATCCCAACTACGACAGACCCCTGTGGAATAATGCACGGCCATGGCAGGTACACAAAGGGGAAGACTTGTTGATAGGCGACATTCACTGAGAACTATAGTATCGTACACCCCTGCCACGATCACTCCAAATTTAACCACAAGAAGAAGCCCCCATTCAAATTAACCTAAAAATACATTGTAAATAAGCTGCATTCATAGTCTGCCAGGATTCTCAGGTTCAAAATGTGAATAGGTTCCAGTTGAATGGTGATATCTAATGAAGAAGGGAACTCTTCAGATGGATCGTACCAATGTCAAGATGGCCATTGACATGTACCGTAATGGAACCATCGACTTCAAGACGCTGGACAAGAAGTGGATTGAGCCGACTGCTCTAGGAAGGAGAGGAAAGGACTGGAATGACGTGTACCTTCCAGCTGGTAAGACACTCACAACAACCATATAATGAGGATTTGCACTCTGTATTGAGTACCGTTCGGTCTCCGTAAACAACGAGACTTGTAATAATATCGCTATATTGGGTTCCACTTCCGTTTCTTGATCTCATGTCCTAACAGAAGCCATTTCAGCTCGTTACGGGGCTCACCGCTACTTCTACAGCTTCAACACTTAATTCCCTTAGACGGGCTTCTTCAAAAGATTCACGTCTCCATGAAAACTTTTCCTTCCGCTTCCTTATTTGCATTTGTTATGGTACGCGATATTCTCGGTGACCGGACTGTTGCTGAATATTTGTCGCTGTCCACTATGCAACACTTGTCAATAAAATATTTTGCTTATACTTTATCGTAATATGTACTTGTACTTACGTAGCTATATTTACACATATAATTCTAGGTTTGGAGATCCGGAAAGCTACCCGAATTTTTTTGCATTCACTGGGTTATTACACAGATACACGCGAAAGCGGATTGGGAAAGAAGCCGTGGTAGAAGAACTGTACGTGATACCAATTTGGATGAGTAGTGCTAACAAATATTAGTTAGATACGAATGTATTATACAATGCATTGCAAAGACGAAGAATCATTTCATACCGTCTTCGCTCTCATATGTTTCTACACTAGGGTGTCGCTCATGGTGACTTTAGTACATTCGACGTGTCTCTACTCTCCGAGGAGCTGTTGTCTATCTAATGCAGAGACGACCGCTCCAAGGAGAATAGAGGCACCGCGAATCACACAAAAATCACCATGAGCGACACCCTATTCTACACATATAATAATACACATAGTACATACTGAGAGGGGACTTATTAGAGAAGGGTTGTCTCAGGATTGTCTTCATTCACGTGGGCCTCATTATTCATCAGTACTGTGTCGAAGGGTCGAGCAATGGAGGAGGAACGACCCGTGACACTTGGAGCATCGAGACAGTTGACGCGATATGAAGCTGGTTGACATTCAGAGATCATCTGAATACAAGGATTACGGAAGGAAGGAGGGAAGTAGGGGTTCAAAAACGGTAAATTTGTCGTCATTCTTCTCCAGAGCGCGGTTATCTCACTGCGTGATAGACGACTGCACGTCGGAGGAGAATGGCGACAAATTTATGGGTTTTGAACCAATTGGGGAAGTAAAAACCTTGACTCGTGCTGCATTCTTGTACTTGTTGCGTAGAATGGGAATGGCCCGAATGAACTCCTCTCTACAATGGAAGTCAAGTCTTTTGTGAAGAGTTGCCAAGTCTCTGACCGGAAACTCTCATTCATCCAAGCGTACAGAATGGGATTCCAGCACGTTGCAGTCATGGCAATTATGTGACCGATCAGGAAGTAGAAGGAGAAATTGCGGATGTTCGTTCCGAGATCACGAAGGATATTTCTGAAGGAGAACAAAGGCGGATACACGCTAATGGCTTTGGTCCCTTACAAAGTGTTCATGGGAAACCAGCAAAACGCGAAGAGAACAACCATAATAACGAGCATACTCAACAGACGTTTTCTGAAAGGATTTCACAAATGAAGTGTGATGATTATGGCAAGCATTTCGAAAATTCTAACATACATAACCTACACTGAGCGGTTGTCAATCGAAGCGAAAGACAACGGCCCTGATGAGATTGAGAAGGTTATATTTAGAATTTCCGTAATGCGTTCCCTAGTAGTGGTTCTAAATCGGTAAATTTGTAGTCATTCTTGTCCGTTGGGCGGATGTCTATCTGCTTGAAAGGTGACAGCGCGACGGAGAAGAATGGCGACAAAATTACCGATTTAGAACCCCTTTTCCCTAGTGATTATTCACTCTCCCACCTCCTTCTCGTTTCCACTGTTCTGTCGCTCGCCCATCTCCTATTTTGCAAGAATGTCCAAATTTTTCTATAACTAACTCCGATGATGACGAAGGGCACAACGAACTGAAACTCCATTCTTGTGTGTCTTTTCTCCTCAAATTGCCTCCGTGGAGGGAACAGGTTCTCTCGCTGTGTTCTCAAACTTCCCTCAAGGAATAAGGAGTCTTCCCAATGGCTGAGTGGTCTAGTGGTATGATTCTCGCTTAGGGTGCGAGAGGTCCCGGGTTCAATCCCCGGCTCAGCCCGAAGTTTTGCTAATCTCATGATTGATATTGCTAGAATTCTCTACGCTTCTCACCATGCTTTTTCTATAAGAAATGCCTATATGTAATCCGAAAAGTGCATGCTATTGTTTTCAATTATATTGTGCATTACCTGAAGGATTATAACGCATGTTCCATAGATGGTTTTTAATGTCGGATTCTCCCACAGTTCGTAGCAAATGTGACGATTGCACCGCGCTTGGTAATGCACTTTCATGTGAACTGCGTATGGGATTACGAGTCCTAGAGAGCAGCTCCAAATGAGGACGATTATGAAGACGCATCGCTGAAACAACAAATACTTCATTTGCAAAGTACATTACTACGAATTTCGTCCTTTTCAGAATTCATATTTAGGCTTGGATTCTATCACAGACTGATATTTGAAGTATCTATTGTTGAGCTCCCTTTCAAAGAATCGCCGCCGATCACATGGACTCTAATATTACGAAGTGTGTTTGTTATGAAGGAATACTATTGTGACTCCCACAGGAAGGATAAAAAATGTTCCGTTTAGTCTTAGTCATATATAAATATCACTGCGTCTAATTACATCTTAGTTGTGTTCAAATGGTGGGTGTGCAAGTTGTTTTCTGTACGATTCTTCGTATGAGTAAGTGTTAATGAGCGGTTTTTGTGTGTAAAGAAACGAACCTTCATTGACATGTGGTCGTGGATATTCACTGATTGTGAATAGTGAACGATGACAAGATACCGATCAACAGCAATCGCCATGAGAGTGAGGATGGAAATGAATATTGACATTCCCTGCAAAATTCATCTATTTTTAGTACGCATTATGGTTGGCAATTTGATTTTTCAATTCCCCGTTCTATGCATACAGACATATTGCTGGATACTTAGTCTTTCCATATGTGAGGGGGAGATTTTAGTCCAGGCCAGTAGTCATCATCAGCCGTTAAAAATTGATGATATGAAGGAGGCATTTCAAGTGCTCCATTCCCTCGGCCCAATGTTGCCCGACACGAAATCACGTATCCGCTAATACCCATTCCCCACGTATACACACTCTCACAATGAATTTCCGCCGGATTCAGAATACGCCTATTCCTGATGAAACATATCCGACGTTTATTTCCTTTCAGTGAATGACAGTAGGGTCACGTTGGTGTGTTTTTGTGTAAGAGATCCCATGATAATTGTCCTCCAAACCGTAAACAACCACAGTATAAACACAAATAGATTGAGTTACTTGTAGGGCAAACGTTCCAATTAGTCAGTGCCACACCAATCTCTTTTCCCATTCTACCACTAA
The DNA here is from genome assembly GCA_014805445.1 of Diplogasteroides magnus. NCBI lineage: Eukaryota > Metazoa > Nematoda > Chromadorea > Rhabditida > Diplogasteroididae > Diplogasteroides > Diplogasteroides magnus. The sequence goes on from JACMIF010000784.1 coordinate 29,412, forward strand.
GGATTGCATCAACAGCAAACACAACCCCAGAAAGCAATGAGTGGAGCTAATTGATTGAGAAGACGTCAGGCCCTAGGTCTTCTTTTTACCTGGAAGAGAGGAAGTCCTCTACAGAGAAGTTCTCCCCACAGCCAATTACCGACGAACATGTACGTAGGTGTCAGCCACAGGGAACTAAAATTGGATGAATGTGGACAGAAGAGGAAGGGAATGAAACAGACGTGAAGTTGACGAGAAGGTCGGAGAGGGCGAGATTCGTGATGAAGAGATTGGTCACCGTGTGCATTTTCTTGTTCCGAATGACCACATAGACAACAAGGAAGTTGCCGCAGACGGCAACAGAGAATATGAGTACATAGAAGGCGACGATGACGCCCTGGATGAGCGGTTGCTCGAAGAGTCTCTGAAAACATCGCCATCATAACCCCCCTTGATCATTTCCTCATGTAGACACCTTTGAATTGTAAACAGGAGCTTAATATTAAAAGGTCAAAAGGATAAGTCTTCCTTTCTTAGACCATAGGTCAATCCCTTTCCCGTTTCCTTCCAACGCGTTCGTTAGCTTCCATTCTCAACACCGGCGGCATCATTATTCGAAACTGCGCGTTGCGGGAGCATTTAGCGGCGCCTTTCTGAATGGGGCCCTGGAAGAGTGTTTGAGGCAGGAACTTTCTCCCACGTTTGACTTGGGAGTGTTTCTTGATTCATCAGGCAGAAACGCATCATCCCCTGTGCACTTGCGATTAAGTGGAGGATGCGTGTGCAATTGCGAGAATAGCCAGTAGTGGCCAAAGGAGGGGAGGAGAAGTGTATTATTGGGCATGAAGGAGTAGTAAGATTGGCATTGGCCATGCACACCTATCCCCTACAGCAGCAGCTGTTTCGTACTCCCAATCCACTACTACTATTGCCCCGAGAGTGACATGCCCTCTCCTCTTGCAGGAAGTTAGTGACAGTGCGAGATAGACTTCATTAGAGTGCCAGATCACATGTCCTTTTTGTCTATACACTCGCAAAACGTCTGGTTATACTGAATAAGGTCCAAAACTCAAGAGAGGAGATACCAGTTCACTTTTCTCACTTCAGACAGCAAGATAGATTAAAAGAGATGGACATGTTCGACTTTGTGGTGGAATGGACACATGTGTCATCGTTCTCGTCACACTCCCCCGTCCATTTCACCACAACAATGGCGCTCTTGTCAATCACCCGCTGACTAAGACTGACCTCTCTGATGGAACAACTTGTGTTGCCTGCAGGGGTGGTCACTTGAAGACTGAAGTCAGTCGAGGTCTCCATTCCGTACCCAGTGGATCGAGAACGGTCTGAAAAGAAGACCTACATCACTTGAGGACGCAAACAGCTGAAGATCAGTCTCGAACGTATATGGAAAAGTGATGGCGTCGGAAATGGCGGATAAGAGGAGATTACGGTCCAAGGACGCAGAGTGTGCTGAAACTCGTGATTTTCCATCTATTAATTGCGCGAATATAGATAGGTGGGAGGAGCTTGGGGGAGGGGTGGAGGAGACTATGAGATAAGATGATCTACAAATGGAAAGAAAGAGAGAGAAAAACAGCTTCTTCCAAAGATCTACCATCGCATTTACTACCAGTTATCAAGCCATTAAATCTGGTCAGGACCTAATGACTGCTTTTTCAAATGAACAAGAGAGGAGGCCGTGAGTGGACTCGTTCCCATCTGGCAATCGCTGCAGTTTCACGGGGGCGGAGTCACCAGAGCATTCACTCAAGTGGAGAACTTCCGCACACCGCAATAAAGGAAAAGGAGGGGAAGGGTGGGACAGACGACTGGGGGATGGATTCACATGGATGGCCTGCCCTTTGACAACAATCCCCACTGAAGGAAGAGATGGAAGAAACAAAATGAGCCCCAGACCACTTATGAGATAGTGGTTGGCAACCACTACTGGTTGCCTCTCGACAATGTGCTCATCCCAGATATTGGAAGACCACCGCCGGAAAGACAGAGGAAGGCATCTGACATTGGAAGAAGAAGGGGAAAGGGGATACCGAGGAAGTGCCTGGACAGACGGACACCACTCTACAGAGGGAAAGAGTCAGACATGACGCCCGATCACTGCACTCTTCATACAATAGAAGGAACGACTGCACAGACAATAATGGACCGTTCTTTCGCCGCGTTTCCGCGTTTCGGAAACGGTTTTGCTGGTTCTTTTGGTTGCGTTTCCGAAATAGCTGATATTCTCGTACAACTTTTT
>JACMIF010000785.1:15156-31651 GCA_014805445.1 Diplogasteroides magnus
GCCGTATCTCCGCGAATATTGAGAATTGTGCACTGAGAAAATTCACCGTTATCGGACGTTCAGCTGGCTATATTTTGTCTGTTGACACCTTCGAGGTAGCTCTACTCGCTGAGCTAGGACGAATGAAAGAGTGCCGAAAATAGGTCGAAAACGCGCGAGTTCGAAAAATCGACCAACTTTGAAAAATCGCGCCGCTGCTCTTTTTCACGGCAGAAGATCATGATGGTGGCAACGAATGACATCTTTAGTGGGGAGTCTATGATAATTATGGGCAGTGGCTAATATCAGGTTGGACAAAGATAATCGATGTGAAAATAGATTTATCATTACTTATGACTCAACCTAATAGATATATAATATAATAGATAGTGGAAGTGTATGATCAGACACACCCGCCCATGTGAGAGCAGGCCAGGACGTTGGCAGCGGAGATGTGAACGTTGATCTTTCCGCCAGACGCGATGCAGGTGCGGTCGGAGATTGCCTCGACTGCTCCGAACGCCCAGCATGATCCTGCATGGATTCGGCATTGCCATGCGGGCGCATCGTTCTAAGGTTTGCAAAGGGAACAATTAATTATCATTATTCGCAAGCTAACTGAGAAATCCTTGTGAACGGTATATGAAAAAGATACTGGAACAAGCTGCAAAACGTATCGTTACATGATATTTCGTTATGGAAATTCAGAATGCAAGAATGAATATTTTTCACTTTCACTTTGCGAAAGAATTTAGGAGCACAGTCGAGAGACTAACCGCAAGCCGACTGGTCACGGATGTACGTGATTGTTGTGCAGGTGGGATACTGGATGCGAGCGTCGTAGAATGCAGGAATGCTCACGTTGGCGGCGCTTAATCATAATCTGGATGACCATTTCGAAACTATTTCTGCGGGGCCGCATGTACCGGGCACTTTTCAATGGGCAAATACTTTACAATATGTAGCTCCCCCATACGCTTGTTGTTCTGTAACTGCATGATTTTTACTGCATATAAACCTATGATCAACGACTGTCATCAACTTCTGCTCCATGGACGTCATCTTACGCACTCCTCCGATCCTCTTGGCTTTCTGGGCTTTGCTCATTCCTTCAAATCGAGAATTCAGCTTAGCCTGAAGTCATTTCGCTATTATAGCCACACCAGGACTGATCGTGAACCTTGAAGAAGCTCTGTTTGGTGTTGATGTAGTCGACAAGAGCCTGTCCGGACAGCGTCTCAGCCTCCTTAGAGATGGAACGGTGTTTGAGGAGCTCTGAGAGACGATGTATCTTTCCTTTGCAGACGAAGTAGTACTAATGCTTTTCCCGGAACAAAATGAGACTCACCAAGCGTTTCGTCGCTCATGGAAGTCGTCACAGCGAACATGCACGCTAGTACCAGGAGCTTCTGAAGTTAAAATGATGGAACGTGAACAATAACTACATATAAAAGTCTTTATTAAAAGTCTTTATTCCGGGGTCAGGGGGTTATCCATGGGGGATATGGTCCTGCCAGTGGACTGCTAGGCCAGTCGTGCACCTATTAGGTTGAGCAATAAGTCCTTGTGCATTTCATCTTTAACTTGCAATTCAATAACCATATTACCAATCAATTACACATTAGTGCTATCTTCCCCCATGACTGTCTCCTATTTATCTGACAACTTATGGTTGCCCTCCTTCGAAATATTTCTTGAGCTCAGGTCACAGACACATTTCTTTACAGTTTTGAATTTTCCTGTACTTTCAAATGAAGGTATGGATTCTTCTTGTGGTTATTATGAATGTTGGCGGTGGACGCCACAGAACTGCAGAACTGCCATCGATCTATCTCTTTCGTTATATTCTTTTTTCCTGAAAACCAAAAACTTTTGAAAATCGCACTTCCCATACATTCTGAAGTGCATCCTGGAAACGAATGAAGATTGCTCAATGTGTATATGCGCATTGTATCTTCCAGGTAGCATACGATCACAATCAATTCAGTATTTTGATCTCTGGACTTTCTTGGAAAAATCTTTATTCAAAACCATAGAATACTGTCAGTTGCACTGTCAGTCACTTTTATAACTTTAATATAAAAAGTTTGCTCCAGCCGCCCGGAGCAAAGATATCAAGTGACTATGGCATCATAATTATATAGGGAAGCATAAGTTTACAATCCGAATTTGAGCTAGTGCCTGCTGCAAATGCGGGTAGGCAGAGAATATTTCGAATGACCCGGATAACACAGTCAAAAAATCACTCTAAATCGGACTAAGTAACTCCTGGGAAATGAAGCCTGGTCCGGATGTAAAACCATTTTTGTAATCCTTTGCTAGGGCGCATAATTGTTGTTAAAGAACAAAAATTGAGCTTTCCATTGGAGTGAGAAACTTGAAAAACAGCTTAGGTGCAAAAATAGTTAATTTGGTCATTATCACAATTTTGTGTGCCAATTTACGGAGAGTTTTGTCCACTATGTCCACCGTGTTCCTTAAATATTGGCCCATGAACAGCTCTCTTTGGCTTGGGCCCAAATATGATAATCCATCAATGGGAATGAGTCACCTTTTCGACCTTGCATGATATTCCGCCAATTATGTTCCTTGGTAGGAGGCAAAGGGCGGTCAAACGTTGCATGTGCATTTGTGGTAGGTAACCAACAACTATGGCCGATGTCAACCCAAACTAGCTCTTCTAATTGTTTGTTTGAGAGGTAAAGAAGAAATGCACAAAGACTTATTGCTCAACCTAATATATACGTGATAAAATTAAACTGACCATTTCCGATTTCCGGCGCACCACGACGCTCAATGAGTTAGCGACGGATGAATGAGGAGAAAGCTGGACCACTAATTCTTATACTGATGCCACCTTTATTATCTGTTGATAAGTTGTCACTGGGTCCGTTTCTTGTTCCGTTGGTTTGTGTAGCTGTAGCTTTGTGTTCATTCCCTGAATCTCCCATTAACCTCTCAGATTTGCATTCACTCTTCATTCAACATGATTCTGCCTACGCATTATGATATGGAAAAACGAGTCAATTGAGCATCTTCCAAATGTGCCTCGTTTGTGCTTTGTAGTTCTTTGCCGTATGGTAATATGTTCAATGAAACGCATTTATGGCTGCAACGAGTGGTGTATTGAGTGAGAAAAGATTCTTCCAGTCTTTGCCTGACATACTCAACCAGCTAGCCCAAGATAATCGTCACAAAGCTTATTTCCGGGGGTGTCGAGTATTGCAAGATGATTAGGGCGCTATGTCTAGGTCCTTCGCTTGAGCATTACACTTATTTAGGTGGCCAACGGAAAGTTAGAAATCTTTGGTTCTTTGCTCCAACCGGAATATCCGTGTTGGTGGTCTTAGATCACCTGCTTCATCCATGAAGTCCCTCTAGGCTGCACATCGGCACAATGCGCATTTGTGCCAGAGATTAGAGACCCTTCTCAAAAGATCAAACCCTGACATGTAATCAATGGAAAATATAAACTTTATACGACGGTCATGGCATGAACTTGGGTATCCAAAAGCAAGAAAGAGCCGGTAGACTGTGAAATATATGAGGTCGAATAGATGAAGAAGAACGTTATGACTAGTTTATGTGTAGTGAACACAATTTAGCAGTAATTGGAACTGTGTAGGGAATTTGCAGATGGATCTGGTTCCATCTGTATTTAATATTGGTTCCATTTACGATGCCCTAATGATGGTCGCGCACAGGCTCATAACGAGGATCACAACAACGATGTACAAGTTTCTGCGCGTTTCGACAGAATTAATGCCTGAGAGAGTGCTGCCTAATAGCAGTGCAACGAACAAGTTGCATGAACAAACGTAACATTGAGCAATGATCAAAAATGATACTTGACTGTCTCTTCAGATCAGAGAAAGACACCCAAGTAGGGGAAAACGAGGGTAAATAGGAGTTACAATTCTCGAGTCATGATTTAAGACGGCGAGTCCTGAGAAAATGCTGCCTAACAATGTCGCAAGCAAATTGTGTGTGTAACCAGTAAGATGATTGAGCGATTCAATTGCATGATGACCAATATATGGTCGTAAAACATAAATGGGGTTATATTTCAGTTGCTGCACTTGATGAGAATGGTGGTCACTGCTGCACGGCGATCTCGCAGTCCTCCAGTGACTGCGCACGCTCGATGCCGATGTGGATGCGGCACTCGGACGTCTGAATGGATGAGAATGAGTATTCTTCTCCCGTTTGATGTGATAGCTGTTAGGGTTTCCAAATCGATAGCAAAGTGCACTTCTCACTGGTCCAATCTTCGCGGAACGGTTTCGATAGAAAATCGCTCCGAGTGGATCAGACGAATGAAAAATACTATACTTCCAATTTAGAACACTAGTGATTATATAATTGGATTAGTTGGGTTCGTTAAAATGCAGGCTCATGCAATCTACAGTTAAACAACGTGTCGGAAATGTATCAGTTATTGCTCTGATACTTTTCTTTCCGACACACTGTGTCTACTCAAAACTCCTTACTGACATAGTCGCACGGCCCATCTCCGGCGTCCACGTCGATAACCTGCGTCTCCTCTCTCATCATCTCGTGCTCCCACTTCATCTTCACGTCAGCCAGCTGCTTCTCGAAATCTGCCGGTGCATCGGACGGGAAGTGCAGGCGCACCTGGAGTGAGAAAAAACTTAAATCATAGACAATGAACAGACATTTCGAACAACCGACGCTGAGACTGAGGGCATATCTGTCTATCTTCTCCAGGAAAACCCTATATATTTGGAGAACAATTACCAAATTTTTTTGCATGTCTTTGTTGGCAGGGGTAAGCTTCTAAAACCGTATTTTTGCATTTATCATTCGTTTATTCTCAAGGGAAATATATTCGATTATCGTTTTAGAAGCCATAGTTAGGTAAAAGGAGAGACAAAGAAACGAAGTCAGGTATCCGTAGTGAGTTAGACAATTCGTGATGGTCCTACGTAATAACAATAAGTGCTTCTGTCAGCTGATCACATGAATAACTGAAGGACAATTTGTCTATTCATTCTTGTGTTCGGCGGTGCATCTTTTTGTTGATGAGGACAAATGTACGGTGCAGATAGACGACAGCAATTAGTCTCCCATTGACTTCTGCTGCCTATTTATAGACGTAGGTCACTCCTAATAATGAAGAATAACCGTCGAATGTATGAGTATGTAAAACCGAGATTTGAAGACTAGACACGCCCCGCGTTGAAATGATGAATTGAATTGAACCGACAAATGAGTGCCCACCTCGATCTCGCCCAGTCGTCCTCCACCACTGCAGGATGCCTCCACAACGAGCATCCTCGCACCCGCATTGTACACCTCGAAATCCATCTGAACAAACTTATTTTTATAATAGTACGTTACAAAAGTAATCAAAAGCAGCTGATGCCCGTTAATCTATCCGTTGCTCATTTTCAGCAACTACCTGTTTGCTGCTGTTTACACCAGTTGAGAAAATTCTGACCTCCACGAACTCCTGCATGGGGTACGGGGGCGACTGCCATCCGGCCAGGAACCAGCCCTGGTGCTCCTTGCGAGAGACTCCGGAGGGGCCTGAATTTCCGTACTTTATGCTGTTTTCAGCTTTTAACAAATTTGTGGCCCTGGAATGTACTGGTGTCGGTCTTGGCGCCATGTAGAGATCATTTGATGAATCATAAAAGGATGAGCGCGAAAGTGCATGTGCTCTGCGCTCTTTCACTCCTTGCAGGGTACTATGCACTTTCCCGACCTCCATACAGTGAATCAAAGTGCAGCTAATCATTGCACGTTTGCACTCTCCTTCTCGCATGAGTTGTGAAATTGGATGGATACAAGGCAACCTTTTCTAACTAGACTGTATCTATCAGATCATATTGTTAATGTCTAAGCAATTCTATCAAACATGAGCCCAGGGCAATGTAATGATGATACTCTTCATTAGGGTAATTCAACCTGTCTTCAAACAATCTGTTGTCTACATGTTTTGAGGAGATTTTGGAAGCAAGCACATCCTCTATGATGCACACGACAACAAACCAATCACCTCATGTGCTCTAGAAGTTAAAGGAGAGGTATAAAGTTAAAATTGTTAAATTCCTTTTGAAAGACAACTGCGCCACGGACAATTGCTGATGAAATGGACACCAATTCGAAGTGCATGCCATTGTTGAAACAGTTGTCTTTCATTTAGAGAACGCAGTATAGAATTTCTAACCTATCCAATATCGTCACTCATTTCACAGTCGATCGCTCGGAAGAGAGTGGGGAGGTTAGAAATTCCACAATGCGTTCCCTTCTTTCATTCTAGCCATCTAACCAATCATGGAGTGCGCGCATCTCCGTTGCTCGGGCAGTTGGTGTGCTAGTGCACGTGCGATGGGATGGATGTCCAGGCGGGGACAGTCAGGGCACGAGAGGGGAAGGAGGTCTGCAAGGGGAAGGAGTGAGGGAAGGCAGGCAAGGAAGAGTATCATTCACATCCCCTCAACAACCATTAGGTGAACTCACCACAGACCAAATATATAAATAAGTAACCGATTTGAAATGTTAGGTAAAGAGGCGTCATTAGTCATTCTCCTCCCGCGATTGGCATTCGAATATTAGAAGTAGCTTCATCAGTATTTACTTTGCTTGGACATTGCTAACCTTCTGATTGTCAGGATAGGACAGATGATCTGGCGGAGGGGGGGGGGTCGAGAGTCATTAGAAAGAAATCCAATCAATTAAACACCTTGAATCATTTTACTGAGAACAAACGGTTGAAAGATGTCGCATTCACGGCCTATCATCGCCAAAAAATGGCGAAATTGTTTGAATCCCTATTTTTTCCACTAGGACGCGAGTTCTTCCTTCGGCCCTCTTCAGCCAGCTGTTCTCGCTGGATCAGAGATCAGTCACTGATGAGGAACTAGCAGGGACCCGTGTCGATTGCTAAACGCTAGACACAAGGCGTCACGAGGGCAGGAAGAAGGACAGACACGGGACGAATGCGTTCCGTTATCACTCTCCTGGTAAGTGGAATCTCCTCGGATGAGGAATTTGTGATGTATAATAACAGCTTGGCAGAGAAAGAGTGCCAGTCATTGGACATGGAAATATTTACCGTCATATTTTCTTGTGATCAGACCTCTTAAATTGTTAGAGTTAAGTTCAGGAGAGTCTAATGACACTGAGATCACAGCAGTCATATGAACTGCTGAGAAAGAACATGTCAGGAGAATGAGGACATTGGGGCACGAGACGGACTGTGCCTTCAGCTGATCTTCGTTCGCGACACATTCATCACACACACAAGCAGGTGTCACGAAATTACACTGGCTACTTGTCTGACCTCACTCTTCTTTGATTGGCCTTTGGCCGAGAGTTATTTAGGTAGCTATCATAAGATATAAATGAATAAAATGTGGATCAGACATGATTATTCCGGTCGTTTGTCCCTTAGAACACGTCTGAAGAGTTGTGAACTAACCATCTGGGTGGCAGGCTCTGAGCAGTCGGGCAGAGACCAGGATGTCTCCATCAGTCGCGGGCAGACGGTATGCGTGTACAGTGAGAGAGACGCGAGGACGCAGTACGTCCATCAACCAGCCGGGGATGCCGATCTACAACGTGATCATGAAGGGTGTAAGCGCCATGGATACTTGCGCAATAATTGTAAAATGGACGAATAAGAATGTGAATGATGGCGCATCTATCCAATCCATCGTTATGACGCAAATACCCATTGCACTTCTGTTTTTCGCCTGATCATGAAAGCGCGCGTCCTCAGTAATGAATACAAGAGTGTTCACGGAATAGCTGCTAGTGTGAATGGACTTCCCCTTTGAACAACGGAATAAAAATACAGTGATAAAATTAACTGTTGCGCCAACGCATAGGTGCGTGCATCCTGCCTTCTCATAATTACCACGCAAAATGCGTAGGTACTTGTTTTCACTACCCGTGCAATGCACTTACGTCACTGAATCGCAACTCGAAACGACGAGTGCATCTGAGGGAAGACGAGTCCATGGGGCCTGAAATTATCATCGTTGACTACAATTAGCCGACCTCATCGAACTATGGATTAGGGGTTCTAAAACGGTAATAAAGTGCATTTCTCGTTCGTCTAATCTCCGCGGAGCTGTTGTCTGTACTAGCAATATATAACGGCTCCGAGTGGATTAGACGGATGATAAATGCACTTTATTACCGTTTTAGAAACCCTACTATGTATCATTCTATGAAACTATAATACTTGAACTTATTATTATCATGCTTTTAAAATGGCTGCGCTCGTAGTTCCTTGGAATGGAGGGATCACCCACCAACAACGTTGACAGCCTCTTTGATCATCTTTCCGCGTGCATCCATGTGACAGTCCAGAACTGATTCCTGCACGGCGGTGGCGGAGGAGTTGCAGAATCTGGAAGAGGCTTGTCCTTCATTTGTCATAATGCAAATATAAGAGCGTCATCTTTCGAGCCAAGAAATAACGCCTGTTTGCGAACAAACAAAGCGAATTTTGGCACTTTCCGAGCCACAGCTTCAAGTCGCACAATAAAAGTACTTACTGCAAACCAAACTTAACCGGCCAGATAATAAGAGTTATTGAGAAGGTATGGAGGAAGGCTAACCATCTATAGGATTAAAAAAGGGATACTCACCTCCCGAGATTGCTCTTCAATGGGTCGAAATGGTACAGGGAGAGGTAGTCGAAGGGCAGTTCTTGCTTCTCCAACACCGGAGAGAGGTAGGCTGGAGGCATGGCGACCTGAAACCAGAATACTGAAAGGATGTGAAGTTGCCTAAAGATGTGATAAGACAAAACTAGACTGTACATGACATGAAACAACAATATCGGCTTTGTGACCAACAATATTAGATTGAAATTGAGATTTCTACCTTGTGAAGCATGCAGCGCTTCCTCCATAGCGAGTCATTCAGAAGTGACGCGAAACGGTGACAACTCTGCAATAAGATGTTCTTTCTCATGGTTATTCGACTGAACACATCTTCGGAATGAACACAAAATTGCCTGAAACAATTGATGACATTCATCAATCACTATTCTTTATCTTATTCTTAGGATGGCTTAGAGAAGCCCGAATGAGAATGTGTTCCTATATTTTAAATTCCCCCAATTCCTACCCTACTTATTGTTAGTTATTGAAGAATGAAGACTCACGCTTCGCAAAGCCTTGAGTGTGGTAGGTGGGCATCGTTCGAATATCTCCGTCCACACCTCGGATGGGATCAGTTCCTCGCAGAAGGGCTCTGGAGCATCTTCAGAAACCTCATAAGGGTCTTCATGGTGCAGCTGAATCTGGAGCTCCTGCTCCTCCTCTCCGTCGTCAATGTCGTGACGTCTCTTGGGCATCTTCTGCAAATGGAAAATATTTGTCGTTTAGCTTCAGACGCGACGAAAAGTGCAAATTGGCGATCATCAATACATAAATAATGTTCTTTGAGTATCAATTGAGAAGCGTTCTATCAACCATAAGACAATACAGTGCAGAAGTGGTTGGGAAATGATTATATACTTTCCTTATAATTCCGACAAACTACGGCATGGCATAACCCAGGCAACTAAGAACTAGTGATACTACTACTACTACTACTGAAACGGTGATTCGCAGTTTCTACACGGAATTCAGGGCGGATGTGATGCATTGTGTTACTTCGGTAGTCATCACCACTCTAATCATCTCCGGTATTATCCCGCATGCCTTTTTCCTAGAATACAACATGTGGGCTGGCAACAAAGTAAAGCGTTCATGTGTACAATTGTTTTTCTAACGACGAACAATGTACGAGGGCAAAGAAGAGCCAGACAGGAAATGAGAGATGGCGGTTAATTAGTGCTCGCTTGTTTAGTATACGTTAGGGCAAACATTGTGCAGACGAAGGCAAAAAGAGAGGGCCAGACAAAGAAGGACGCAGCTGAGTGGACTGATGTGTGGAATTTCAAACAACCAAGAGACAACGAGAAGAGATGCAACCAAAGAGAAAACAGAGAATTCGTATTTATTTTTTATTGTAGAGCTAGAAAGATCCGAAGAGAAAGATGACGATTGCATGAAGAGCAAGTCTATTATGTCGGGCAAAACTCTTTTCTAAACTACTAACTTGTCCAGTGAATGCATCCGCTCAGGAGATTGGGAATATTGTGCGAGTAAAACGGTACAAGGAATAATGAACGCAGATGCAATAGCGAATGAGTAAGCCTAATCTCTTCTGAACCGATACTATGCTTTCTCTATAGGCAACATTGGACAAAGATATCATATGAGACAGTCGAACGAAGAAGAATGAGAACTGAAAAGAGAGCAGATGTAACGAGGAAGCCTCCTGAACCCATCTGACCGGCCAGCTGCTCCCATGAGCGTCAGAACATTCACTCTGCGCCCTTCCCCCTTTCTCTGCTGCCCTCAAAGTGCAACTGCTCTCTCTCTTTGCCAAAAGTGCACTCTCTGGAGCACTCTCTGCTAGAAGATGAAGACGATCTCGGGAGCCTAGTGTGAGTCGTTCCAAAGTGCAGCACCTCACTCTCCTGGTCAAATAATCATCCATTCTATATAGTGCCCAGAAGATGAAGTTGACCGCTGTCTTATCGGTTGGAGATCTTTTTGGGACGAAAGTGCAGCACCGTCCACTCATGCGACGGAGAACAAGACACCATAGCGCAGAGACCGAAGAAGGCACGCTCACTCCATATAGCAATCCTTGCTCTGCCCTCCCCAGTCTCCCCCGGGCGGCCGTCCCTCGCCCTTATTCACGGAAAATGAGGCCGGGGTGGATAGAATACTCTTGACATGCACTTCGAGAGTAGTGCAGACTTTTGCACTCTATGAAGGGAGATCGACAGATGGGGAGAGGGAGAGAGGAGGACAAAGGGAGAGGGTCTCTTCACGTGAGATTGAAAACAGCTGACCCCCCTGGTTGCCCTCACTTGTTCCTCGCTCTCTTTTCAGCTGTTGTCTATCTCATTTCATAGGCACAAAGGACAACAAAGATTGGGGGGAGGGGAACGTCTGTGCGCAGTTCCCTCAGAGTTCATTTCTCTTGCGTTCAAGGCACATCTCATAGGAAAAGAACTATTCCTATGTAATATTGGGGTGTCGCAAATGGGAAATCATTGACAGCCGTTCATATCCAGCTGTCTAACTTCCCTACATTGCGGTGGTTGCCGCAATGTAGAGAATAACGCTAAGGAATTAAGTTAGACGGACGGAAATGCACGACTGTGAATAATTTCCCGTTTGCGACACCCTATGTAATCTTCACTAGGGTTTCTAAAACGGGAGAACGTGCACTTCTTATTTATCTAATCTCTATGGGGAGACCGTCAGTGGAACGTAAACAGTTTCGCTGAGATTAGGCGAATGATAAGTGCACCTTTTTTCACATTCACAAACTTAGTTCTACATCATTTTCCTCGCATGGACCGTTCTCTTCCATCTATTGTAAGCAGCAGTTCTGGGCACGCATTTATTCTGGAATCGCATGCATTGTCTCTGAGGAGCTCAGGAGACGGAGCACAACAGAGCGGAGTGACAGCAACGTTCCTTTCCTTTCCACTTCTTTGGTGTTCGCTCTTTGGATTCATCGGCACATTTTTACACTGCTGACAGTCGTTTGTCTCAGACACAAGCACTATAGATGAGAGAAAGATTCGAGGACATTTCACTCTTCCTGTCCACTTCCGAGTGGTTGTCTGTTCAAATTTCAGACGACCTCTTACGTCAAAAGCGTGTTACCCGAGCCTCCAGAGAAGAATCAGCGGACGAGTTTTCAGTAAATTCGGCAATAACATCTGACAGTGGGAGTTCTTCACTGGTCCTAGTTTTGAGCACAAGGAAAACGAGCTCAGATGGGAAGCTCATCCAGGGGATGTTCCGGTTACTGCGTACGAGGCGCCAACTGTCAGCATGGTTTGTATATATTCTGGTGAATTGGAGTGGGTTCTTGACATGAATTCGCATAGGTAGAAGCAGCTCGGAGATGTGAATGTCTTCTTCAGAAGAAAAAATATCTCCCGGTTGAGGGAAGGAGTCCTCAATATCGGTGACATTTCCTGATGAGTGCTCATCATGGGAGACATCTGAAATGCATGAATAAGAAAGGTCTTCCAGGAGAAATATGCAGCTGCGGCATGGGTAATGGTCAGGGTTTCTAAAACGAAAATTTTATACGAGAAAGCACATCTCTCATTCGTCTTATTTCCGAAGGTCTTGTCCTATGTATTATTTACTCATCTTATTGACAACCGCTAAAAAATAGACGAGTGATTAATTCATAAATTACCGCTTTAGAAACCCCAGTAATTGTGTAAACACGGTGTAAGATGTGGAGCAGTCTCATGAGACGCGAATAAGTATACTTCATCACAGTGAAACAAATATCCGCAGAGCAGCTGTCTGTGCTTGCAAGCAGCAATTGACGTCATTTGGTAGTTCGAGAAGTTCACCATAAATATGCGAGGGCTGTTAGACAGCGAAGAAGGAAAGATCGAGGATACAAGTATTACGCATCTTATGTTGGGTCACATGCAAGAAACTCAATCTATTGTTATTAGTGTTGACAGATGGAACGCGGAGTGAAAGGGAACGCGATATACTCGAGTTTATAAGTACAAATGAATACACTGCCTGTCAAACAGTAGGCTTTATTCTGTTTACGTGTATTCATCCATTATCATGATTCTAATGAGATTGAAGAAGTTTTTTATCGGACTGCAAAATAGAGAGACAACAAGGTAACAGTTCACATTATATTTATCCATCAACTGAACAACAAATATTCACAGTACAATTTCTAAATCGGTAGTAAAGTGCATTTCTCATTCGTCTGAACGACTCGGAGCTGTTGCCTATCGAATGTTGACACTAGGTTCACGATAAAAGCGTGTAGAGTTACCCGAGTACTCTAGAGAATCAACGGAAGTGTTCGCAGCAAATTCTACAACAACATCAACCAGTGGAAGTTCATCAATTTCAGTCTCGAATGCTAAATTTTCTTCAGAGTAGATTATGTCTTTGCCAGGATGCTCAACCATGGGATTTTTTCTCGAATGTTCTATTTGTTGCAGAGTCTGCAGCGTCTCTATGGTCAACATGTTCAAGATGGATTCTGGAGACGACAAGAGGGTCCCTGATTTGAATTCTCGGAGGTCGAAGGAGCTCATGGTTGCGTAAGGCAGAGTCGTTGTTCGAATTTTCTTGATAAGCAAATAGATCTCCAGGTCGAGGAAAGGAGTCCTCAATGTCTGTGGCATTTACTGATGAGCTGGTGGCATCTGAAAAAAGACAACTAAATCTAAAGATCTTCCGGGGGTTAATGACAACAGCACCATTGAATTTTGCGTCGCAATGGTAAATTGGACTGATGCACCGTGAGAATGACGACAATGGTGGCGCATTTGTCCATCTCACCATTATGGCGCAAACACAATTGTGGATATTCCACAATAGTGAAATGGCATCATGGGACGCGAATCCATTTCTTTTTACACAAAGGATCATTGAGCAGTAGTATTTTAAAGTTTTTTTCAAACAACAAACCATTGAAACGCGACTGCAATCCATTTGGAAGTGCAGGCAGCACACAATAAACACACGATGGCAGTGAGACAACGAAGAGGGAAACAATGAGGATGGACATGGATGTTTCTCCTGCCTGAAGCCTTTTTATTACTCGACACGAAAAATCGGCCGTGACGTCAAAATATTGTCAATAAACACCTATTTTTTTTAAAGAGTTGCTTATTGACAATAATTGATGGTTACGGCGGGCGAATTTAATGTGGGAAATTCCTCTATTCTTATTTTTTTACAAAAATTCTATAATAGTTGATTCATCTACACAACACTACGAACAGTTCTAAAACTTCATTGCTAATAATGCTAGGGAGTGCAAGTAATCCTCAGTAAAGTAGAAAATGGAAATGGAGCAACAGGATGTTCACGTTTGTTTACAACGCGCAGATTTCTGCGCCTTTATAGAAATGTATCGTTGTTATAGAGATGAGAATATACTATGTACAGATGTGTATATATATACGCATCTGTACACATTTGTACATAGTAAGTTCCCCCACGTCATGATATATCCTTAGCTGGGGGGGGGAATAGCCGGAATTTAAAAAAAGAGGCTGTTGTCTTTGCTGTTTCTTAATACATTCGAGATTATGTGACAAATGCACTAACAACGGGAACGCAATCATAATTTTTTCTTCTGACATCGATATTGTGCAAACTTTCCGTTGTCATCCAGAAAGTGTTTACAGGGACGTTCAAGGCCTGTCCCCCCGCAAATAAGCGCCAAGAGAACAAATTACATATCGAAACTTGTTGTCAATACCAAACGTGCACTGACCGAATCAAAAGGGAGTACGGACAGGGGTAAATGCCGTGGTTACTGTTGTAGGGCTGGTGCTACCGTCATGTGCTCGTTCCCCGTCGTCGTCTGACTCAGAACCACCCAGACTAAGAACTTATAGCATGTGTAGGTAGTGACACAAATTTTGAACTTTAAGCCTTGCAATGCAATAAAACAACATCCTCCAAAGGGCATCGTAGTTGTTCCATTGCTGTGAGAGCATGAAAACGAACAGAAAATTTCTCGTGCTCTATAAAAGCAGAAACTATCCTTCTAAACTTTGGTTATTATGGAGCGAGTATATATAATATCTGGACATTGACCGTTCCCTCTTCCTATTTTCTTGCGTTTACTTGAATGTGTGCGGAATTGCACTATGCACCTTTGACGTTGCAGCAGACTCGAGGAAAAAAATCTGAGATGTATGTAAGTGAAGTTTGAGCTTGATTGACGGTTAGGCACTGACCTCCACTTTCTCCTTCGTGCAAACTTTGGTTTGTCTTAAATAAGGAGTAAAGGGAGATTGCACTTTCGGTCTCATCTCTCCATTACCCCACTTTCTCGTCGTGAGAGCGGTCTATTGTGACAACGAGAGAGAGTAAGGGAATTGGAGAGCAGGGCTGGGAATTTCTGTTTCTGAATTTTCTGTTTTTTCTGTTTTCTGGTCATTTTTCGAGCAGAAAAAGAAAATTTTCGACAGAAAACAGAAAAATTAACCACTAGATATTTTGAACTTAGAATGGCGTCTTACACTAGATATTCTGGCATCAAAATCATGTGTGAACTAGAAATTATGGAACATTGCCGATTCTTTTCAAAATATTCTCTACTGAGAGTGAGAGTAGAGTACTCTCTATTTTCCCCCTGGAAACGCCTTTTATGATTCCTAGGTCAACCATCTCACGTGAAGGGGATAGAGAGGGGATAGTGAAGAAACGGAGGGGAGACGCGGTTCCAATCATGAAATTGAATTGACATGTATAAAATTTCCGAGCAGAAACAGAAATTTTTGGAAGAAAAAAAAGAAATTTTAAGCACTAGATATTTTGAACTGAAAATCGCTTCTTACACTAGATATTCTGGCATCAAAAAAATTTTCTGTTTTTTTCTGTTTTTTCTGTTTTTTCTGGTTTTTGAAAACAGAAATTTCTGTTTTCTGTTTCAGAAAAAAAATTATTTTCTGTCCCAGCCCTGTTGGAGAGACGAGACCCGAAAGTGCAATCTCCCTTTACTCCTTCTTTAAATGCCTATGTTCCTAATCCCAACGCATCTCAAAATACCTCGGAATCATAGGGTCCAAGATCGCGTAGGCATTCCTTTTAAACTACGTCAATCCTGTAGTCACGATCTACATTTAAAAGAGCACCTTTCATTGTCAGTATAGAGGTATGACAGAAGCTCTGACATTCTAGGATTCAATGGTTTAAATCGTTCGGATTCGATGCACTTTATCGCGCATTGTTGTTGGATTGTGCTCGGTTGTTCCTTGAGTTCTGTCCTCTTAGTGTTGTCGGTTCGCGACTCTGTTGTGCTTACAGTATGCTCCGATATGGATCGATATTGCAGTGTATATATTAAAATATTGTTTGCATTAATCGTATTGTATGCTCAGTGTTTGCCTACCCTTTGCCCTCACCGTATTGTTTTAAAGCATTCATATTTTTGGAAACTGGATGCGATGTCATATGTTATTCTTTATCTGGGTTAGAAATGGCAGTCTGACAGATTGAAATATCAGTAATTGTAAGAGGCTAAATTCCCGAATACCAAGTGCAACTTTGACTTACAGTAACCACCTGCTTAGTGACAATATTTAGACGTCACGAACTTTTTTTACCGGCTCATCGCCTTTCTCTATGTATCTACTTAGCCTTAGCTGTTATAATCACCCAACATTTCATTTGCAACGTATCTTCACGGCATAATTCTCCCAAATATTGCTTTGCTCTTCTTACTCTCCATATTTTATGGTCACCTTTTTCTTTGAAGATATTGATATCATTCTGGTTTTCAAGCAGAGAGGCGAGCGGTCGCTCCGATTTCTCTCCGCCAGAGTCACTTTGCATGCACGTGAGCCCGCACTCGTCCCTCAGTATGGATGCCTCCAAGGCCTCTTCCCCGTCTCCTGACCCCACGATTGTCACTCTCATGCTCTTGGTGACCCAGTTAACTGAATTGG
>JACMIF010000786.1:0-27993 GCA_014805445.1 Diplogasteroides magnus
GCAGTTTTGTGACGTCCACCGCCAACATTCATAATAATCACCAGAAGTATCCATACTTTTATTTGAAAGTACAGGAAAAATTCGAAAATAATAATAAAATCATCTGAGACACGAGCTCAAATAATGTTTCGCTTCGTTCCTTGCGGAGTTCTGGAAGGAGGACATCCACAAGCTCACAGTGAAATAGTTGGAGGTTAATAATAATGATGGCGCATATGTGTAATTTATTCGAAATATTGGTATTGAATTGCAAGATAAAGATGGAATGGGAAAAAACTTTCTTACCAACCTAATAGATGGTATCACGCAGAATTGGCGGAGGTCGTAAAGCGAAGCTATGAATTGAATAACTGCCACAACCACCATTCAGGCTATGGGAGAGCAATTCTCGCAACGAAGAAAATGTGTTATTCGAATGACCGTCTCTACGACCCTCTCCCATCTTCTTCTTGAGGGACCAGCAACATTCACGTTCTCTGCTGCTGCAATTATGGTATGTTGGATAAACTGCAAAAACAGCTTCCCATGCCGGGAATCGAACCCGGGCCGCGTGGGTGAAAACCACGAATCCTAACCACTAGACCACATGGGAGGACGAGAGTCTGTGCACGGAAGAGATACACTTGTCAAGGTCGAGGGGTGAATCATGAGGGGCTATGTGGATAAGGAATGATGAAAGAGAGGATTAATTGCAGGGAACGGGAGCGGGAGAGAACTTCGTTGTGTGCATTCTCAATCATGCCACTAATCTGGCCTCAGTGGTGAATGCGACTATTCCCTTCTTTGTGTTCCTTCTCTGCTCTGAACAGTTCCGACACATGACAAGTGTGTACCTCAAGGCTCATATGGAGGGAAACAAGGTAAGCAGTAGGGTTTCTATATCGATAGTAAAGTGCATATATAATTCGTAAAATTTCCGCGGAGCGGTTACGTTCAACGGCTAGCCGCTCTAAGTGAATTAGACGAACGAGAAATGCATTTTGCTGCCGATTTTGAAGTCCTAGTTAAAAAATCGTTCCGTCGACTGATTCCATTGTCTATTCCAGGAACGTCGTGCACACATTCTTTCTCAAGCAGGAGTCCGCTATTCAGCGCGAACGAATCGTCTGGGAATGGAACGCCCAATCGAGACCAAACTGATATCAGTAGCCAAATTGTGAACGAGTCACCAGAACATTCATATAATATAGATTATCTAAATTCTATAGAGTGATTTTATAGATTGCAAGAATCGACCATATAATGAACAAATATACTTGAACGTTGAGTTATTTATGTTTTTTAAAATTATTTTCGTTGTGCAACCTGATCTCAAGCTTTGTTTCTGATCTCAAGATACATTGAATATGCCATTATTCTCGCAAGAAACAATCTTTGCCGCCTAAAAATATTGATGTCCTGTGCATATCGATGTAATTTCTATTTCGTTTTCGTTGTGTGTTGCCCATAATCACCTTTTTCCGTTGTTTTCTAATTTGCTTCATCCGAAAATAAATAAAAAAATCAAATCAAAATCTCAATTCAAAGTTTCCGCATTCCATCAATTATCAATATTCGTTTGTGAGAATTTTTGAAAACACAAATAATTGTCTCTCGCACGGATTTCCATGTTACGGTAATTGCACTTTTTGCAGTTTTAAACTGGATAGGGAAGATGTCCGATCAGTTGGTGATGGGAAGACTTACATTTGTGGTCGATTACTGAGTGTTTCTAGTTTGGTGACTTGAGTGATTTCAGTGTGTGAATGTACTGAGGGCATGATAGTGGCGGCTGGAAGGCCGCGTGGGCAGACACAAACATTACTTTTTCTACTCATACTAGTCTCCCTTTGCTCTCTGGCACAATCAGCCAGGTACAGGGGAGAATGGAACTCTGCAGAAGAGCGAATCAAGGTTTGAATTTATTTTGGTCGAAATAATTCCCTTCTCGATTTTCAGTTAATCGCAAAATTCGGCTTTCAACAGATTAGCAGTCTCGATCGAAAGGGAAGTCGAGGATTTGTGTATGGAAATGTGACGGCAGGAGAATTCACTAACAGTAGCAGTGAGTTTCGCCGTTGATACGATTATAAATATTGATTTCTGCTGTCAGGGCCCGTTCTTCTTGCTATTGTTCCTCAAGCGCAATATTCTTCGTTTGAATTGCAACCCAGTAATGAATATCTTCCAGCCTGTTCAATGCTCATGCAGGTGAGTTTTAAAAAAAAATTTTTCGTGCATTTTATCGCGTCAGCGAACGCTGAATGATCGATGAATCACGTCTTTTCCATTCAGAATCTCTCCGCCGTGGCATTTGAATCGACATGTTTCAAGGAAGGACAGCGAGGAGATTACTTCAGATGGGTCCCATGCAAGGAGAATGAATTATGCGAGTGAGATACATGATTAGTATCCCTATTTCATCGGTTCACTCAATAGAGACGAGGATGACCCGTCAGTGGTGCTTCCTGGGTCACAACTCACATTGCAAGTTGAGGAACCGAAGACAGCCGAGTATTGGTAGGTGTATTCATACATACAGAAGAAACTACAAGAAAATCACAATGAAAGTTAGAAACTTGGATGACACGACAATATTTCTGACAGATTTTCTGTGTGCGAAATACAGTAATCATCAACAGCAAACGAACAAATAGATCTCACAGGTACGTCCTTCTCATAGCGTGCGATCTGAGCGAGACGTGCACATGGGAGCAGTCGGATACAGCAATGACAATTCACTACGACTTGTGGCTGACGAATGGAAATCCTCGAGGAGACTATGCAGGAATCTTCACCCTTCAGTTCAGCTTCGATGAACAAGTAAGTCACTATGGAGACAAAGAACTTTGTCTTTTCCTATTTTTCATTGGTACATCTTGAATATCTTCTGGTGGCGAACCACGGTGTGTACCAGTACAGGAAAGAAAATCATATTCAATTGGGAATAAAAATCACTCGATTCAGGACACGGCACAGATCTACCTGGTCACTTTCTTTGTCTACGCTTTCTTCACCGTTGGAGCCATCAGGGCGAACATTCTCTACAAACGCAACCTCCCTTCTCGGTTCGAGTTGTTCCATTGATGTTACTCAATGTCCCTATTCTTCCCTTATCCTTTTCCCTTCGTATGCATCGCTTCTTCAGCTCTGTTGCGCGCGCAAATTTCCTATGCGTTTCCGGCAATTTTTCGACGTTGCTCTGCCTTTCTTTCACTTTGAATAGGATCTGGAGAATGAACTATCTGACTCATAGGATTCATTCAAGAGGAAATGGAGGAAAATGTATTATTCAGGATGCGTCTTCTGGCTGTGGTCATTGTAGTCAAATGTGCAGGAAGTGCTCTACAGTCACTCAACGCCCTCATATACAGTGCCAATGGAGAGGGAGTATGGGTGTTCCGATTCTTCGGCGAGATACTTGGGTAATTCGTTCAATTATACATCAAGAAGTCATGCATGCATCATAACAAATTGAGAATAGTTGCACGTCTGCAAAACCTTCCGTTCCCTCATAATTATCCATGAGTCGTTTGAGTGTTTGTCCAGATAATAGAGTAGAATAGAATAGAGACCAATTCATCTTCCTCCCATTCGTATTGTCACAGCTGCACAGAGAATCAACTGTTTACCAATGAATGAAAATGCAGGAATAATAAATTATAAATCCGGGCTAAATTCAGGTTGGCATCTACGGACATTCTTTGTTTGCTGCTGATTCTGATTGCGAGGGGATGGGGAGTCGCATCGAGGTTGATTATCATATCCCTTCTATTATCCAAGAACTTCACCTAGGTCTCAAGCTCTCTCCAACATGGTTCTCATCTCGTGGTTTGTCATATCCATAGCCGATACAGTACTCTTCCTCTGCAATATGGTCAGTTCTCCATGTGTCTTCCTCTTCACTTTCTTCCTATTTCAGTTCTTTGTCTTCGATCTCCCCCACGAAGTGGACATCTTTCACTCATGGCCTGGACATTGCATGATGTTCATCAGAAGTGTCCTGGCACTATGGTTTCTACTCGAGATCAGAGCCCTCATTGCCAGGTCCGCTTCCATCTTATCTCATTCCCCATTCATCATTCATTATTTATTTAGTGAGAAGAACGATGAGAAAGCGGCTTTCTTTGCCCACTTCGGCGCAGGATTTTTAGTCTGGTCAGTGTAATCTTCATATACCTTCAAGTAACTTTATTTTTAGGTTCGTATATTTATTCGGTCTCGGTGTCATTGCTTCCTTTGTTTCCGATCTCTGGCGCTTCCGAATAATATTAGGTATTTTACAGTTCTCTTTACAACAAAATTATGAATTCTCAGGCATTCGAACATTGGCCAATGGATCAGCCACAGGCATTTTACTTCATCTCTTTTGGCCTACTAGCACAAACAGAAAATTCTTCGATGGAGTTTCATAGTGAGTCCATAACTATAAAAATACAGTCCATGAAGGACTGTCATTTCAATTGCTAAAAGCATTCGCATTTCTTACCCACCATGAAGTTTTATGTGCTGAGTGGGAGTACACATCTCTTTCTTTTGAAAGAAGGGGTGCATGAAATGAACAGCCTCTCGTTAAGTCATAAGAAAATATGAGGAAGCCATTAAATCCCGTGGGCTTGAGAATGACTTTCTTTATCTAAACACGCCATCTTATACTACTGCCTACTGTATTTCAGTCGTCTCAGTGGAAGACTGAGAGTCGACTCATCGGAGCTGCAGGATATGGAGAGATTACTCTTTGACAATTCCGATGACGACGAAGACAGCCCGGTGCATGATGGATTACGTACCCTGTGACTCCAACGCCATACCGTACCCCGATGCGGTAGTTACAGTAGTAACTACCATAGTAACTTATTGTGGTTGTATAATATATAGAGTTGTCTATATCCAAGAAACGGGTAGTGATCTTCTGAGAGATACTTCCATGACCTTTTTTCACTCCGCGAGTCAAACGTGTAGATATCATATTCATGATCAGATCGCATTTTGCTTGTCTAATATAGATTTCTGTGCACTACAAAAATTCGTGTAAGAGGCTAACACTCCGAGCACATATGGCCATAAAGACATTATCTGAACTAACAATAGTTTATGAGCAAATGAAGTAAAGATCGCTGTCTAGAAGACAGAATTGCACGAACATCGTCCATTGTGGTTGCAAGTATTGCAATTAAGATTGACGTGAACAGGAAGAGAGGACATTACTCACTTGCAATCATTCTTATTCTGATCTTTCTTCGCAAGGTGTGCCCATCCCATTCAACTTCTCCTCTCTTCTATCTGTGTGTATCGTCTCTCTTCTTTGCCTCTTCGCGCCTAATTTGCCCAAATTGCCTAAGGTCGTTTTCTGCTTCACGGGAACGTTCGCGACTGTAGAGAGTGGAGAGTTGTTTCTGAGATGAGGACGGAGAGTGACGAAGGGGGGAAAGAGAATCGGAGACCGGGGCTGATGTGATTTAGAAGAGGAGTCGAGATATGAGAGGGGAGAACAAGGGAAGAAAAGGAGAATGGACAAAGAAGGAACCCCTTCTTCTTGTACAGATTCCACTCCATTCCATGCAGTCCTGTCTCCATTGCTATACACTTCTGTTGAATGTATGACGCACGTTTTCGCTTTGTTCAGAAGAGATTAGTTCCCAATGCAGCTCCTTTCAGCACGCGCCCACATTATCCACAATATATGACCTTCTCTCCTTTGTGATACAGCCCCCGAGGCTCCCTCTCTCCTCCCTCCAGATCATTTCGTATGGTGCTAGTGCAGAGCACTAAGGACTCCTTTTCTCTTTAGAGATACAGTAGGCCTGTTCCTCCTCCGCCTGAGAGTAAGAGTACCTCCATTTCACCTTGATGCAGTAGTATATGTAGAGACAATGGGTGGATTAATCCTCTCTGTCTCTTCTCCTCTCCTCTTCCTCCTCTTCCTCCTCCTCCTTCCTCGCTTCTCCTTCCTCAGTCTCTATGGAGTCATCGCACATGTCACTGCACACACAAATTAATGTGTTGTTTTAATTGTCCCCTCTCCGAGAGTGATTTCCAAATGTGTCCCTAAGTGTACTGTGTCACATCAATTCTTCCAAACCCGACTCCAGCTACTCTGAGTGGTCTGCAACGGCTCTAAGAATAGAAAGTCGAGTGGGCGAAAAGGTCGAATTGGATGTTGATATGCTATGGCCGAACTTCCATTTCTACTCATGTCCCCACGTTCTCACTTCCTTTCAATACACCGTCAATTGAATCAGTCGAAAAGAGCCTCAACTAGTAGGGCCGCGGGTGATATACATCCCCCTCCTTTCGACATTGTCGTCTATAAGTGTACCCTCTCCCCTCTTCGTAGATCTACACAGATAGCGGCCTTCCCAGTCTATCTATTCGCTTTTCAATTAGAAATATCGTCAGTAGCAGGAATTAGCCCCTTCCCGCAGGCCACTTTCCGGGCATACGATGCTCTACTTCAATCGTGGAATTTTTGTTGTTAAGTGAGAGAAAGACGAAGCGAGAGGGCAAAAGGGCAATTTGAATAGGGAACAGCTCTTCGGGTGGGATAATCTCACGCGAACTTTCGCACCACAATTCATGTTTCTTGATTTCTTGCCATGTGTGCCTCTCTTTTGAAGTGGCTTCCTGTCATGTTCAATTATTATTATTATTATTATTTGTTTACGCGGGATGAAAGTGCAGAAAGCAATGAGACTCTTGTCCTGTTGTGCACTTCTTCAACTGATCTCCCTCTCATACACACTAGGGGTTCTAAGACGATAAATTTCTCATCATTCTTCTCCGGAGCGCCGTTGTCTCACTCCATGATAGATGACAGCGCGGCGGAGAAGAATGGCGACAAATTTACAGATTTTGAACCCCTGATACACACAGAAAAAAACTACTGCCAATTCCCTCCACTATTCAGATTCAAACTGGCAATGTTGACAGTTTTACTGCTAATATTGGCACTTTGACTGGTGGGGGGGGGCATTGGCAGTATTTTTTCTGCGTGTACCATTGTCTTTCTCCTCCTGTATCCATCCCGTTCATGTGTTGCAAATGTCCATCATCATTGTTTACGTGTGTGCAATCGCCATTGGCACAAGCCCCATTTTTCACATGTTCTTCGCTGAGAGAAAACGGGCGGATATTGTGTGAGCGAGTGTGAAATAGTAGCGAATGTGAATGAATCCATTCTCACTCCGACCGATTATTACCATTATCGCATCCTATGCACCCCGCTCTACTGATGAGGCCGAATAGTGTTTCTAAAACTTTAATTATATGCGGGAAAGTTCATTTATCATTCGTCCAATTCCCTCGGAACGGATGTCATCATATGTGAGAGACAATCGCTCTTCGGAGATTATAGACGGACGAGAAATGAACTTTCTCGCATAAAACTACCTTTTTAGAAACACTAAGGCCAACCACCTGAGGTAGGCTCGGTGTCTGGTGCCAGGGCCGAAACACCGAGTCATGTAGCATGTTTTTGGTTTATTAGGCAAAATACAGTCTTGATCTATTATTACTATTCTTTAATGCCTTCTTCATCTCCATTCCCCACTGATCAAGAGGGACGTTGCCCCAGGCGCTCTTGCTCTTAGATCCTTCTCTCCACTCAGTCATAATTCACTTCTTCGCAGCTTCTTTTTTCTTCCCTCGATGTCTCATCGCGCATTGTCCTCCCCCAGGTTCTGCATGAGGTTCTGAGCAGAGTGTTCACTCATTCC
This sequence comes from Diplogasteroides magnus, assembly GCA_014805445.1. NCBI lineage: Eukaryota > Metazoa > Nematoda > Chromadorea > Rhabditida > Diplogasteroididae > Diplogasteroides > Diplogasteroides magnus. The sequence continues at coordinate 7,695 of JACMIF010000786.1, forward strand.
ACTCAACTTCGCCATGAAGTAAGATCCGTTTCTTGTATTCCCACAAAAATCTTCCATTCCAGTGCAACCGCTGCTCATTTTTCCACTGCAATTGAACAACAACTGAATCAGCAGCAGGAGTACGACTGTCCATTGTCAGTTTTTGGCTATAAATTTCCCGGAACGACCGCAATTTCATTCATATGCGCTTTTGCTCAAACTGTTATTCTTCTCAACTATTCCACCATAATCCGAAGTTCTTTATCGTCGAGTGACGAGAAGGGCAAGGGAAGGGGAATTCCGTCCTTTATCGAATGTCGAAACAGGACAGATTCTCTTGTCTTGCCTTCTTACACAATAAGATTCGCCTCGGAATGCTGTTAACGAGAGAGTGACTACACTGTCTAATTGCACGGAAGTCAGGAGTTCCAGCCATCTTTGTGTAGAGATTGTGAGGGGCGGTTAAAGGGAAGCACAAAGTACTCGAATTAGGATAGTGACGTTTCTAAGGGCTCCCCCCTTGTTTACTGTCTGCCCCTCCTGGAGGCACCGCTTCCTTAGCAGAAAACTCTTCACTTAGCAGTTCACGAAACGAAATAGCCTATTTATCCATCACGGGCTTAATGAGAATGTGCTACTTTCGAGGGTGGAAGAATGGGGGTGACGGTGGACAAAAGAAGCTGGAGGGTCCTCAGTGATTGAGGGAAGTCATTGCAGGGTCATCGATGGATTCCCTTGTCCTCCTGACATCAACGAGACTGATTGCCTTGAATACATGCAATTCTACAATGACACAGTGTCCTTTGAGTCTCTCATCGGAGTGCTGATTCCTGCCATATTTGCATGTATCGTAGTGATCGGAATTGTCGGAAACCTCCTGGTGGTTAGTTGACTCATCCCTTGGATAATGTACCACGTCATTTCCTCTTCAGGTTATTGTTGCGTTGAACCGGCAAATGAGAAACTCGACAAACACTCTCATCATTGGTGAGTTCACGAAAACATGACATCATTGGCGTAAATGAATAATGATATGTGATCTGACATATGTGAGCAATCTTGGTCCAATTCCTCGTAGCACAATGCGCACCGTGAGAATGTTCACGCATAGCTATGAGAGAATGAAGAAGAATGGAAGGAATGGGAATTCAGGATTGGCTCTGTCGGACTTGATGTTCCTTCTTATTTGTATACCCGTGACTGCACTGGACTATGCAACAAACACGTGGCTTTTCCCCGAGTGGATGTGTTCTATGATCAACTACTTCCAGGTAAAGAAGAGTCAAACACCAAAGAGATTACTTATCATACGTTCGAAAAAAAAACACAAAATGGATGAAGTACTCTTATCTTACCGTTAGAATAATGTGTCATTCGGTAGAAATACTCTCATGAAATTTGAACACTAATCTAGCAATAAAGTTATCTCGGATGATGTAACTTGTTAGTCTAAAGCCGTCAACATGCCATCATTCTTGTTCCACGACAGTCTTACGGATCATAGCTCATAAGTAGAAAACTGTTGTAACATGTGTAATACTTGCAGCATATCTCTGCTTATTCCTCTGTATGGACTCTCACTCTGATGTCTCTCGATCGTTTCCTCGCAGTTTGTTTCCCCGTAGGTTCCATGACACTGAGAAACACGAGGAATACCGTATTCATCCTCCTCATTGTATACACTATCATCGCAATCAGCCAGGCAAGAGAAGATGCCGTATCCGTATTATAACTAATCGATTGCAGATCCCTATCGGCTTCCTTCATGGCTTATACGAGTATGAATTCGTTGTCGAGACGAGATCAGCATGTGCATACGTGGACATTGCATTGCAGAATGCAACTGTGCTTGAGGCAATGCGGCCCCCATGTCATGTCGCTTTACCGTCACCATATTACAGGCTCAAGCATACTTTGTGACATTCAACATCTTCGGCTACCTTCTTCCTCTGGGAATCACGAGTGTTCTGTACTTCTTCATGTTGAAGAGACTATGGCACACTCCCCGACCGGGTACAGCCACTTCCTCGGTAAGCAATGTATGTAAAATGAACACAACAACACATTGTACCAACTCTTTTCAGATATCATACTCAATGAGAAACAGACCGGAAACAGTGCGAGCTAAGCGGAAGGTAGTCATTTTCTTTGAATGTGTTCACATGATGTGTGGTAGGTAACTCGACTCGTGCTGAGTGTCATTGTCATTTGGGCTGTGTGCTGGCTTCCCATCAACATTTGCTTCTTCCTCTCCGGTAATGAGGTTGTATGGATTGCCAAGGCCGTCTTTGTGTAGGTCTTTCATATCCCGACACATTGGTCGCACGTGGAGGAAAAATTGCCGTAGTGGCGCAGATAGCAAGTCAGGTGGGAGACTGAACATATTACTGTAGATAAATGGAGTTGCTGCAGGTACTAGCCTATATGAACTCGTGTCTCAATCCTATTCTCTATGCGCTCATGTCGGAAAACTTCAGAAAGGTCAGATGGCGATTACAGGGATACTGTAACCGTGGACTTGATTCAGGGATTCGTGCGAGTCCTCTCTCTGGCTGCGAACCGTCTCACTCGGGGAATGGTGTGTGCGCTGGATACGAGAACAGTGGATCGAATGGAGACAACCAATTATCAGGTGGGCATTTCTCGCCCATTGCAACATTCTCGTGATTCAGGGAAATGGGAACAACACTAGTTCGCTAAAGCGATTTAAGCCCAAAAAGATGCACCATGCATCCTCCGCGCCTTCGTGCGCATCCAATAACGAGAAAAGCACGCAGGTAAGTAGTGGAGACCAGTCAGTAGACGCCATCTTTGTTTTCGTTTATAGAAAGTACTGTGGTGGTCTACTCTTGTCTTCTGCATGGGGCCATTATATTTAGTTTATTTTCTGAGAGACTTGCTTTATTCTATCCAACGTATTCAATATTTGATCTATGATTTGGTCTTGGATCCTTTTGATCTTTGATCTATCTCGCTTTGGTGGCCCAGTCTCTGCATGCCCTGTTGCCTTTCTCAGCGTGGACATCTATCCGAGAGCACCTCCCTGCTGACAGAAGGGAGGCCGTGCATGGGGCATCGAACGGCAGTCAAGGGGAGGAAAGGTCAGACGGCCCGCCACTCCAAGTCCATGCAGAAGACTCCATGCCTCTATGGAACAGAAGAGCCAGTCGAGGAACGAGACGAAGAGGTACGCTAATGCTTACTAGAAATGTCAATTAGACTGCGAGTTCTGTTATGTTTCCTTTATCTCCTTTATTTTTACACTTATTTTCCCCTTGAAACGTAGCAGACTTCACAGACTAACGGCCAATCTTAATGCTTAGACAACAATCATGCGGCTTCTTCCTTCTTTCTGGCTTTTGTACTGTAAATCTTTGCGCAATTCAAATTCATTCAAAACTGTTGTTTTGTCTAATGTTGAGAGAGAGAGAGAGAGAGAGAGAGAGAGAGAGAGAGAGAGAGAGAGTCCTGCCGCTGACGAGCTTGACAATGGAACATGTTTAGGTTATCCAAATGTCAGAGTACGGACCCATCGAAGAGGAGAAATGAAGCAGGAGCAAAGTTTGTTAGAAATAGAACTGTGAACTGAGCGAGTCATCAAATTATAATTCATGTGCATCTCAAATCTATTCGAATATCTACCATTCTAAACGATAAGTAATCGTAAACTCTTCTTTATGGACATTACCTATGTCCATCCCTTTCAGCTTATTCCCTTGTTTCTGGTCAGATTGAATATCTCCGCATAGCCCCTTTACCGTCCTTGTGATGCCTAAGCTTTGTCAATTTGACTAGGTGACGACATGGTTTTATGAGTATGGAACGCATTATGGAACTTCTCACCTCCCCCACATCTTCGGAGCCGTAGTCTACTGAGTTGAGAGAAGACCGCACCCATGAAATTGGAGGAAGTTCGAAATTCCATAATGCGTTCCCTAATTATGAGTATACACTGATCTCCCATTCCTCGCTTCGTGTGCCACATCGAGTAGGTTTTCCCTTATGAAGAGCTTAGTCCTCTCTAGTCAACACTTTTTGTATCTACGGTCTTCCGTGTTGTGAACTGTTCACGCCCTGCTTGTCATAAGCAAACATTGACTTGTACATGTTTCCCTGCCCCTTAGGCCTCATCTCGTGGCCCTTGTATTGTACTGACGTGCATGTACTGAGTGAAGATTATGCCCAATTGCCTCCGAGTCTCAAATAGCAACTTCAAACGGGGACCGCGATGTCTCCGGAAGGGGAATCAGACACTGATTGGAGTGAAAAGAAGGAAGAGGACGACGATCAAAAGGAGAAGGGAGAGGGGAAGGAATTGGAAGAGCGGGGAGGACCCGCCCCATTGCCATCACAAGACTGGGTCATTTCATCACAGAGTAGTGACACCATGATCCGATCGGCTCTCATCGCTCTTCTGCTTTCGGTCGTCCTTGTCCTCAGCGAGAAGACAGGTGAGGAGATAGATAGAGAGAGAATGAGAAGGAATACGGTAGTCGAGGAGTAAATTTGCTCAGAATGACCCAATTTCATCTTGTCTTTGTAGAACAATTACCAATATTTCGTAATCAAATGATAATAACTATTAGATCACTATTTGCGAAAATTCGCTGTCGAACTCGGAATCAACCGCAATGTAGCTGAATGACTGACGGGTTTACGTGTACCTATGGCAATCAAACTGTTTGTCCAGATTTTCGATCCTCAGAGTTACGTGATATGAATAGCATCACCGTAACCAGGAACGACATTGTATACAGTGATTTGAGTAAGGAGAGCATAATGGAATCTCTTATTCCCATGAGACAAGTCGTATGCATATCCTGATGTGATTTCCCCTTTTGGCATCGTTCCAGCCATTTCTGCTTCTTCTACTTTTGCGATGTTCACAACGTCATGTTCTCCAATTGGAAGTGTAGACAAATTGCAAAGAATGACGAACCTGCAGACTTGTCTTTGGTCAACGTGCCACTTCAATTCCACGGCCTTTGTTCAAAAAATTCCCTTTGGGGTCGTAGTAAAGTGGGCTTCAAACGAATAATGGACATCTGATGTGGCAGAAGAAATAAATAAGAAGAAATCCTAGACGAAAATATGGCTCGAAGCAAAATAGGCTTCTTCGTGATTACTGTAAAAGTTTCGATATTTTCGTAAACAAAAAACGAAAATGAAGGAGCAACGTTCCAAAAGTAGCCGTGGTAGATGCATTTCCTCAGTAGCAATGTTGACTCTGACCGAGGAAATGAGTTCCCAATGAATATGGGGGAGTCCAAGGGATCATAGGCCTGCCTTCTGCAGACATGTATGAACATTGCACACGATGACCTCGTGTCATCATTCTTCCCTCATCCAATTCCCAATTTCTCATGCCTTCCTTATTCGTCTTACTAGACTCATGGAAACAACATTGCGTGGATAGTGAATAGTTGAAGGATAGAGTATGATATCCGATAGTTGATTTGTTCAGGAGCCAAGACTGAATCGGCCGCCCTCGAGCAGGAGACTATCGCAAGGGTGCAGGGTCAACTGCTGAATGCGATGGCTATGCTGGAGAGTCTTGAGGAGCCCGTCCCGGAGGAAGGAGCAATTGGAGGAAGTAAGGAAGAATCACCCTGTACTGTCCCCTCTCATCCAAGTACGTTCAGGTCCCATGAAGAGAGAAGAGAAGAGACGGAATAAGTTCGAGTTTATAAGATTCGGAAGGAAATAGAATGGAGTAGTGAGCTGAATTTAATCTTCTTTGCCCGTACCCTCTTCATCATTGTGTTCACTTTCCTTAATATACGCCGTCTTATCTCTCCTAATGCAGATAAAACAGACGGAATTGTTTTCGAACTTCTGACATTGTGAAAGAGGAAGAGTATCAACGGGGAAGACTGGGGCTAATTGAAGTTGCATGAGAATCAGCCGTTATCCAGTGCAATTTGGGCACATTTTGGTGTGTGTGTTGTGTCAAAGAAGAGGGGAAGAACCACAATTAGTCAGATGGGAGAAGAAGTGTCTGGATGACGAGAGACTGAATGATGCGGGGTGGGATAAACCCGCTCGTTTACTGTATATGAGGAGAATTGAATGGAATGGAGATTGGAAGACCGGAAGTTGAGGCGAGAAGAACCAATGCTCATTGTGTGTGCCAGTCCATGCAGAAAAACGAGACTGAATGATACTTGGATTCTCATGAGAGTTGCGCCCGATTGGGCGCACGTGGAGGAGAATATTCAGCTAAAGACAAGATTTTCCATGTAAACATTCATCAAATCATCGCATTGCAACACCTTCTTCACCTTCTCCTCGGGAACATGTTGCAAATGTTAATGTGAAGGAGTAATCGCATTATACTTCCTTGTCTTGCGCAGAGAAAAACGTCAATTACAGAATCGGAAGCCGCGATTTAGTAGCAGATGCGCATATTTGCCTTTCATCTGACACTCGACGTGCAATAAAAAAGTTTTCGCTACGCCAACATAACGTGATTTGAGTGCGCGACAAGCACAACATGACCGCCCAGAAACACGAATTTGCCCGGGAACGCCATTTCGTTATGCAAATGACATTGCGCTCACAATGGATTGAATTTCTAATGTTTTCCTAAAATAAAAACTCCCGTTGGAGATAGTGTCTTTCATTTAGATAAAATATAAAAGATAAAAAGCAAGTCCGGTGTGGTTGGCGTATTGATAGTAGCGACAGATATTTATGACGTAATTTATATATCTATCTCCTCTAGTCATTGGAATTTCAAAGATGCTCTGTGCTAAACAATGCATGAACATTGTTTTTACATCACTTAACGTACATAACGAAGCAGAAAACATTCAGTAGGATGTGCAGCCGCTTTTAAAATTACGAAATATTTCCATTTTTTTATTTCTCTTATAATATTGCAGCTGATTGTGGAGAAACATACATCTAACAGATATGATGTAATCAAGGGAATCAACTGCAGTTCTTTTTCCTGGTTCCTCACTATCTCAAGATCGTAAGAGCGTCCAAGTGTGTAATAACACGAACGGAATAGCTAATAAACAGCAGAAATTTAACACAGCGACACAATCTATGACTGTAATCAAGAAGGTAGTCGATACGAAGGTGATAAATAGGTTAATCAAATTAAAATATATATGGACAATGATATGATTTAGGTAAAGACAAGGTCTGTTGTGGTTTTTCAAGCAGTATCATTGCTCGCCGCGCAACCTTGAATGATCAACGGGATGAACGAATGGAACACGCGTGGCACGCTTTTTCTAGACGTGTAATGTAGTGTGCGGGTAGCCCGAGGGAATTACAACGGAAATCAGAAAAGTTAAACTATCGGACAGTGTCTGTTTAGGATTGTGATCGAGTATAAAGGGGGAAGGTAAGCGGAAGAGAACATCATCCTGCGCTACTCCTCATATCAAGCATTAGTTGCTTGTTTAGATAACTTATTACTCTTACCTAATCTGCTTGTAAGGACACAAACTTGTCAATATTCAGCAATGAGCCGTTTCGTCCTCGTTTCATTCTCCGCTTTCACTGGATTCGCCGTCCTCGGTTCTCTCCTGAGCATTGCTCTCATCTTCAATGACATCAACTCTTTCTACAATGGAGCTCTCACTGACATGGGAGAGTTCAAGGTGAGAATCCTTCTCTACCTTCTGCCACTAATCTAACCCTACTTCAGACATTCGCCGGTGACGCCTGGCGTGCAATGATCATCAACGGCAACTCAGTCCCCGCTCGTTCCATCTTCCCCGCTCGTGCAAAGAGATCAGCCGGGCAGTGTGGATGCGCCGCAGGAGCCAACTCTTGCCCTGATGGACCTCCTGGACCTCCCGGAGCACCTGGAGCTGCTGGAGATGATGGACTTCCTGGAGATGCCGGAGTTGCTGGAACTCATGGTCAAGGAATCATGTCGAATGATGCTCCTGGTGGTTGCATCTCTTGCCCTGCAGGACCTGCTGGACCCGTTGGTCCTGATGGAGCTCCCGGAGCTCCTGGAAATGACGGATTCCCCGGACAGAATGGAGCTCCCGGCAGTGATGGATTCCCCGGAAACTCTGGAGAGCCTGGCGAGCCTGGATTCCCCGGACAGGATGGCATTCCCGGCAACCCTGGACAGAATGGGCAGGATGGAAAGAGAGGACGTGGCGAGCCTGGAGCACCTGGACAGGCTGGACAACCCGGAGCCCCTGGAAATGATGGAAGCGACGGAGAGCGTGGCAACGATGGACAGCCCGGTGCTGCTGGAGCTCCTGGATCAGCCGGAAACGACGGACAGACTGGAGTTGATGGTCAGAATGGAGAGGCTGGAGAAGCTGGTCTTCCTGGATCTGATGCTGCTTACTGCCCTTGCCCCGCGCGCACGCCAGAGATGGTGGCTGCTTCACAAGCACACGACGGGGAAGTTGTTTCTGCTCCCGGTGCCTCACCATACAGAAGAAGGGTCGCCAAGTCCTAAGTATTCACTCCTAACTTATTCTAGAGCACAATGAATAAATTATTTTATCACGGAAAAAGCGATGCACACCAAAAATGAGAACGATTGCCGTTCCGTCGAATTGTACTTGAGGATATTGTAATTCACAAAGGAAATGTAATTCACAAAAGCTCAAGAAACGGTACATACAATGTTTACAATGAGTACGATACAAACAATTTTTGAACAGTACCGACGGTGACTGGCTAACTGCTCCAGGGAATATATCGGTACTTCTAGATAGTCTGGCGGGCCCGGGAACGGTCCCATTGGCAATGCCCCTAGCAATAAGTGCTTATGCTGCATCACTGAATGATTGACACTGAATGACTTTGTGCGTATGTTGTTGCAGTTGACTGTTTTGTTGTAATGTACGAATTATCCTGAAAATTATTAATAACAATAACAAGAGAAGAGTTTTGTTAAGTTTCGTAGATACCTTATGCTTGGATGGATGGGGCTGTTTCATGAATCTCTTGGGAAGCGACATGATGACATGGATACGAAGAGTGCGCTTGAAATGAGTTCGTATACTTTGCCAACTGTTTCAATGGGAAACTGACATTGACACTTGTGAGAGTTGAGATGAAGAATCCGTCCAGAACAGGGAAAATGGCCCTGGCGAGACGATCGAACGTAATGAACCATGCGGGCAGTTTGGATGAAGTGAAGAATGGCCACACAATAAAGAATGCAATCGGGAATATTGTAGCCACGATGGGAACTGCCGTCTCAACATGTGTGGACACTAGATACAATCTCATATGAAGCTGGTTTTTACCTGAGCTAGCAAGGTAACGAAGATTTTTCGTTCCATTCTGAGACTTGCGATGTTTCCTCCAAGCGCTTCGGGATTCCTGGAAAACACAGATTTTCTAAAATTCGAACTCTGCTCAACTCACTTCAATACATTGTGAATGGCCATCATAAAGACACCCATGACAACAAACTGGAGAAACTGAGAGATGACCACGATTGTGTTGCCAATCACTTTATGCCATCGAATTCCCTCGAACGTACCGTTGGTCTGCAAAATGTCATGCATCCGTGGTTTGTTTTTTATAAAGTATAACTTACCCAATAAAGGCCGAGCGCGATGTGATGTGGATTTGTCACGCCATATGCGTCCTTGTCGATATCTGTAATCGATTAAATTCCTGCAGGAATAGGAGATCATGAACATCAGGGAAAAAACCTCTAGAGAACCTCGAAGACTATTCCCTTTTTTCTGAATGCGAGTCATTCGGAGCGGTTGTTTGGTTGTCAACGGCTCCGAATGACTTAGAGAAAAGGAATGCACTTCGAGATTCTTTAGACGGACCCTAATGATCATGTATTTACAGGTTCATATATGTTAATATTCTTGTCCATCTGCCTCTTCTTCTCACCTTTTACATATGCCACATCAACTGCATCTGGCTGTAGTGGAAGCATACTGCACCAAGTGAGAACATCTAATGAAAGAATGAACAAAAGGAAGTAGATCATGGACCATGGAGAAGTCAAGAAATGGAAGAACTTGAAGCTAAACCACCCATACAATCTTCTTGACCAATTGAAGTCGAGGCGCACTTGCAAATGCACGCATATCGGAACAGGAACTGTGCAGTGAGGATTGAGACGCACTGATAGTGGAACATTGCGTACATCATAGAGGGAATGAATCCCTTCGGGCATCCAGTGGCAACCAGGATAAAGGCGTTCTTGTACGTATTCGGCTCCTGAATTCTCTCTTTGACCGAGTGAGACCAGAACGAGTAACCGCTCTGAGGATGATGGTAGTGAATGAGTAGAGAGCATCGTTGATGAGAAATGCGATGAGGTAGAATCTAAATGGATTATTTGAGCAGTGTATTCCAACAATAACGAGTCTTTACTAGGGTGTCGCTAATGGGACGGTATTGACAGCCGTTCATTTCTAGCCGTCTAACTTCATTCCTAGCGGTTGTCTCACAGTCCGCAGAGACGACCGCTATGAATGTAATTTGATGGCTAGAAAAGAACAGCTGTCAATGACGTCCCATTAACGAGACCATAGTCTTTACCGGTAGAATCCCAGCTTTTCTCGAACGAAGAGCACCGCGAGAAAGAGGTTCATGACGATTGAAAAGACTGAAATGACCTTGTTTGACTGATTTCGAAACAGGTCCACTACCCGATAGTGCATTCACGGCCGTGTGCAGCGAAATCATATTGGTCTCGCGACTTTCGAAGTTGAGTTTTTCTTAATTATACGATGTACCTTCATAATCGGTCACAAGACGTTCACGCTACATAGGACAAGAACGTTGCGAGTAATTTACTTCAAGCGAATAATCTATAGCTATTCCTTTGATCTCAGGTTGCAGACCCTATGTGTTGCAATTGTTGAGTGTTCTTCTCATTACGACAAGACATTGTGGATAGCGCGAAATAACTACATACTATATTATGCATTCTATAATAATTGAACTGTTGCGCAGGTCTATTTATCGCACAGTTGAAACATATTCCGTGACGACGAAATAGCACGTACAAATGAGAGACCAGGGTGGCATTCAGGTGTGAAACGCGTACAAGGAATAACACTTCAGATAGGATGCATAATAACAGGGGAGGTATACTTGTCTAATTCTCTGGCTACTGTAATTGCACGAGCATTTGTTGTAGTGTAAACAACAGGGATGCCTAAATGAGCGTATAAAGTGGCGCTCGTTCATTCCCGACCGTCCATACCGGGCGAATAAACGAACGCTGCCTAAGAATAATGAGCTTCTGAAGGCTGAAAAAATAACATAATTAACAGCAGATGAAATTTATGCCGCTCTATGATCATTACTAGAGGTTTCTGGACTGTTATATTTCAGAATACGCTGTGTTTTTACAAGAATTTCAATTCGCTCGTTTACGCTAGGCCGCTTAGGCGAGCACTCATTTATGATTGGCTGCACGGCCCTGCTTACAACTAAACAAGCTGAAATTCTGGAATTCGTCTAGGTAATCCTACTAAACAGCGAAATATAGCAAATTTTCATTGTGAACAGCTGACGAGGCTGGAAATATGCATGGTTAATTAGCAAAGAAAAATCAGTTGACTAACGCTACCATAATACACACAGAAAAAGTACTGTTACTGGTGGCAGTTTCGCTGCACGAAACTGTAGTATTGCCGTTTGACAGTTTCAAACTGTCACCAGTGACAGTGCATCTGTCTCTAGTGACAGTTTCAAAATGTCAAATGGCAAGCCCTCAGTTTCGCTGATAGTTTTTTTTCTGTGTGTATCTATTATGAAGAATAAGAAAACAAAATTTTTCTCGTCCTACTCTGATGACTGTCTTACCATCATCTTCCAGTGTTTTACAGCATGCTTAAGTAACCTTTCATCGAAATCTTCTGGCATCCTCTCTTCGTCGAGAAACCATACGACATTAGATGGCTGTATTCTTTGTTGCGAATGTCACTGCTCACGCATTTACAGAAGAACAATACACAAGCAATATGAGAATTTGCCTTGAGGCAACGATCAATTTGTAACAGAGAATAGAAATGTGAATACGGTATTCCTCAAAGTCTCAAAATTAATTGTTAGACGAATGTTATTGCTATATTCTATCCTACGTTATAGGAACAATGAAGCGTTTTCGCTTCTGAAACACTCTGAGTGTTTCAAACTGTTTCAAAGCCAGAACAGCCAGTATAAGAGCTAATATATCGATTCTGTGTATTAGAATGTATGCATCGTATTGTTATAAAATTTTCAAAGCGCAATTACAACTAAAATACTTTCTGATTAATTTGTTAAGTCATGATGAAAAATAAAATCGGCCTTGAAACTCAACTCAACGAAGCATTGCGTGAGCTTCTCCGTAACAGTCGCTTCAAATTTCAAGGCCGATTTTTATTTTGCATCATGAATTTACTAATTAACCAGAAAGTATTTCAATTGTTATTGCACTTCGAAAATTGATAAAAATACGATGCATAAATTCGAATACACAGAAGCGATATATTAGCTTTTATTTCGATGTTCTGGCTTTGAAACAGTTTGAAACACACATACTGTTTCAGAAGCGAAAACGATTCATCGTTCCTGTAACGTAGGATATTTTCGAACGGCATGATCATCGACTCTTGCAGAAAAGAAGTATGTTATCGTAACTTCATTCTTACTATAAGTAGACCCAGAGGAAACATTACGTGCAAGGGAATGAATAATGTGATATACATGATACATGATACATGAATGAGATGTATCATGTAGCCTAAACGAACTGTTATATCCAGTACACAGATTGTGTTTTTGACCGACTGCGTCTCTCTCTTGTTGCGTGCTATTTCGTCGTATCACTGACCAAAAGGCGTGAATTAGCATATGTTTCACGCAGCTTACTTATAGGAAAATGAGATTATGAATAATAGTTAAATTGGGATGAATATTAGTTATGCATGCAATGATGTTTGGCCATTACTATGTATATAATGGCCAAACATCAAGACGGACAGAGTGTTCCGATAATAAATTACCATTAAGCTCCTCTAATAGATTCATGCGGTCGAACATGTGGTTACTGTATGTCTCTGCCATTACCGCATTTTCCACCAATGATCCTGACAATGAGATAAATCACTCTACCAACTCGCTCGGCGAAAAATTAGAAGAATTAGAAATGCATAAGATTACCGTTGTGGAAAACCTACACCCACCCAATTTTTCGCTGCAAAAACGAATATTTGCAGCTTCACAGATCAGATACAGTAAGTTTTCTTCACTTGTTCCGTCGTCCTCTGTCTACAAGAGACCTCCAATCGGAGTGGATTCCTTTTCTCTAAATCATTCTCGGGAGATTATCTCTCGCATCTAATGGACAACTGCTCTACAATGAGTTAGAGAAAAGGAATGTGCTTCGTGGTTCAATTGGATTGCTCTACTGTCTATGTTTCTAATTAATCAAAGACAGTTCTGTGGAAGTCAACACTCGTTACAGATAATTAGCGATGATCCCCCGGAACAAAAAAGTCTAAAAGGGTTTCAGAGCCCGACTTGATATCTGAATGATAGTACTACCTCATTACATTCACAAATAGCACAGTACCTAGTGACATCTCCATTGCTTCTTCTGAGAGAACTTTTTCAAAAATCATTTAAACCATTTTTTTCACTATTTATTCAAAAAATCATATCTCGGCTCGTAGGAGGTCTTTTGTGCCCAGTTTTCGCAGACAATCTTAGCATGTCTCCCACGCAAGACATGTCACTAGTTGGAGCACTGTGAGCTTGAATATACTTTCTGCAGATTTTTAAATGATGCATATCGAAAAAGGTACTTATGCCGCGGTTCCTCCTGTTTAATTTTTGTACTACTAATTTTTTTATTCGTTGTTGCGATAGAGCTTTTGTAGAGCTACAAAAATCTATTAAAATTCCTTCTAAAAATTGTAAATCTGATCGGTATATCAAGAAATGGCCAAAAATGCCAACATTCATCAGCTTTGAGCCCTTGTATCTCGTCAAAAACAATGTTCCTAAGAACTTCCGACAGAAAGGTCTTCTAGTTATCATATTGAAATTAGCAGTAAATTCTAGGGTAACATTGAGTATTTTATATCCAAAAATGGGTCATTGATGGGGTGTCAGGTGTCACAACATGACCATCCAGTTTTCGGTGCATATTTTCAAAGAACACAACAATAGAAGAAACTGTTGTAGGGGCACTTTTTCTGAAATCAAGCATCGAGCGAGAATCGCAAGATCAAACCACAAAGATTTTTGAAAGAAATACCTTGCTGGGAAGCGAATATTTTCATGAAAAATGGATTTCAGACAACGTTTCTCCACAAACGTATCTTGTATTCTCGTGTTCTTTCAAAATAGGCTCTGAAAACAAGGGTTTGAACGAGCGTTAAATGTTGAACCCGAGATCCATTTGTCCTTTCCCACTCGTGGGAATGGAGTAAACACGAACTCCATGCTCATAGAAAGTTGCTTCATCTGTTGACAGAACGGTTTTTATAACCTCGAAGTGAGTCAGGAAGGAATTCCATCTGTTTCCCGTCCTGACTCATTCTCATCCGCTTTGGAGTTTGTGAAGTCGCCTCCACTCTGCATTCATCTCTGCTTAGACGACTCTCGAGGGGAAATAATTGTGAAATGAAGATTAATTATTTACAGTACGATAGAGAAAGTCAAACTGAGTCGAGAGGAACAGACAGGAGGATGTACATAAACAGAATAATTCCTTAGAAAAAAGGGGAAGAATATCGGAATGGACTGTGAATGACTGTCTCAAAGGGTTTTCTAAATCTGCATTAAAGTGCATTTCTCATTCGTCTATAGCCACTCCGAGCTGTTGTATATCGAACGTTGAGGCAACAGCGCCGCGGAAATTAAACGAATTATGAATGAGTATCACTGAACATGAAAATATAGATTCATTAAATCGCTTGTTAAATTTCTGAAAGTGGATCTCTGGTCATATTTCCTGCAGTGCAAACAGAGATACTTAAGTGTGAAGCTTTTCAGCCTTCTTTTAAGGAAAACAAACAAAAAAAAACAGTCACTTTGTGTATGAGTGGAAGTCACACTCATGTCACAAATTGCGACTTTTCACACTACCTTCCGTCTCGTATAGGTGATGTATGCAGAGGATAGTCCCTCCCATCAATTGAAAAGGGGTTCCCCCATGACTCATCTGACAACTCTATTGCACTCCATCTACTAGGGTTTTGCTATCAGTGACTTTAGTGCAAATGCTTATCACACGGAAGAGACAACCGCTCCGCGGAGATCAGACGAACGACAATTGCACTAAAGTCACTGAAGGCGACACCCCTCCATCTACCCTTACTGTTCTTCCCATTCCATTCTACTTCTCCCTTACAGGAATGGGTATTATGTCGAAGAAGATGAATAAGTCTTCTGCGGAGGATTATCCACTTGAAATGCAATCAGTGAACTCATCAGAATCTGTTGATTCCATACCAAATTCTGTCATCGAACAGGCATTCAGTCTCATTTGTACCCCTGTTCAATATGTTCATTTTGTAGAAGCGTGTAACCAATTGGAAGGCAATAAGTATTGCAACTCTTGTAACATTTCTTTCTTCTGTAGAGAGCAACATGGTTGGAATGGGAGAATGGCCCTACATGAGTACTGTAAGAACTACTCTCGTTGAAAATATTTAAAAGTCAACTTGTAGTTGGATCAAGATGCAACGTCTAATTTCTTCGGACTGGCCACTTCAATGAGGTTTTTCTTATGATATCGAAGTTGTCATCAAAATAAAAAGTGTTTAGCAAGCTTGGTCATGCAATATTCGTTTTTGTCTTTGCCTTCTGGGCTCATCGTTTCAAGGTCCTCAAGTGAGCTCACGAAATGGAATTGTGTGTCCATTCAACACAAATCAATTGTAGATTACCTCTCATCGTGGGTCGACTGATCGTCTTTGCCTCTTGTGTACTCTATCTATGCATAGAAGTACGACCAGAGAACAGTAATGCCGATTCTCTGTAATTTCAGTTGTTCCCAACAAATCGTCGTTTTGTTCTCCTCACTTGTTATATCCTCTTTGGAATCGGAGCTGGTAAGGATAAACTTTTGTATCTTCGCATGGGTCATCGGAATGAAATGGATGAATGAGAGCTAAATTACAGGAAGCACCCCCGTTCTTCGCAATTATATTGCTTATAACAGTACAGATGAAGACAGAGGAAAGGCATTTGCAGTCTTTTACACTTCAACCATTCTCAGTATCGTACTTGGACCTGGTAAATCATATTGAACACTACTATGGTTGATGCAAGATCATATTCAGTGGCGCAGCTCGCGTTTTCGGGAATCAAATATCCCGGAAAGCAGATTTTTCCCATGTTCTACTTCCATATTCTTTCTGGTTTAGTAGACACGAATTTCAATCATGAAATGGTTGTTTCAGCACCTCTTTACATTGCAACTTTGACAAACATTATATGTCTTGCCGTTCTCATAATATTCTTCCGAAATCCCAAATATAACGAGGAAGAGAAGAGAGGTGAAATGATAAAGGAGTTCATCCTCATTATTTTCTTTGCAGAAGCCCGCACTCCCATTACGTTGAAGACAATCAAAGAAGAGATTCTTTCACTTAGATTTGCCTCCTTCTCATGGCCTCTTGCCAGTTCGTCCATCATTGTTTATTCAAATTTATCCATCTATTCAGTTGTCGTAATCGTCGAAAAGGCCTTCTCTAACCTCACCACTGCCACTCTTTCATCGTCAGTCTCCCTCTTTATCTCTGTACATGGCTGTGTTTATTCAGTACTGCCGGTCCCATTCTCATGTCGGTCTTTGCCTTCACTGGAACTGAAGTCATTCTCATCATGGCCATAGCACAGATCGTTGTTGGTGTTCTTGCCCTCATAGTTTCTGCCTCCTTCTTCCTTCTCAAGAAAAGGTCTGCAAGATACTAGGGTTTCGATATCGGTGGTAAAGTGCATTATCATTCGTCTAATCCACTCGGAGCTGTTGTCTGTCGAACGTAGAGACAACCGCTCTGCTGAAACTATACTGATAAGAAATGCACTTGACTACTGATTTCGAAACCGTAGGTAGGGTGTCGCTACTAGCTCCCGGGAAACTCGGCGTGGCCCTCGATCCCGGAATCAATGAGGAATGAGCAAGAATTGAATGGGGTACCTGGATCATGATGGGACTCTGTCCCATTATGGGATGTTAATTTTTAGAAACGTCTCGTTGACCGCTTGAGACCGCTAGTCTCGTTTACATGACAGATAGAATGAAATGATAGGCAGTCAGTCCCGTTATGATCCCGGGATCCCATCTAATTGTAAATCTTGTTCATTTCTCTCTGGTCGCGGGATCAGACTGGTCTCATTCATTTCATTGCGGGATTCCCGGGAGCGGTCCCATTAGCGACACCCTACCGTATAGCTATCAACATCTGATTGTCAATATGCAGAATTTCTCTTGGATTCTTCTTCCTGTTATCTCTCGTGATTGTTATCCTCTTGTATATTCTCACTTATCCCTGGCCGTTCCTGGGATATCCTCTCCAACCATTCAATGGTAAGAAGCTTAGCAAAAAAGCTAATTCAACGAAAACAATAATTTTAGCAACGACGGGAGCAGGATGTAACTCACTACAGTACTCGTGGTGTGAAACTGCAGTGGTATGTAAACACTTGTTCTGAAATAGAAGAGAGGAGAAGATGGATTGTCTTCACTTGCAGAGGAGTACACCATGGATATTCATTGTTATATTTGTTTTCGTTATGGGAGTGGCAATTCCTTCAACATTCATTTCATTAGACACAATCTACTCTCGAATACTTGGAGATATTGACCAAGTTGGAAGAAGAATGGGACAATACAATCAACGTCCATTCAGGGGCTAATGCAAAGTATCATTGTAGTGGCAGAGGATGTCATCCAAGTACTTGGACCACTCTATGCATCGTAAGTCTTCCGAAAGTTGATGATTAACTCAATCTAATTGTTTTCAGAGGACTCTTCACCGCGAGTGGATTGAAGATCCTTTGGATCGTTAATTTCATAATCGCTGTCATTTCACTCGTTGTGTGGTTGGCTGTATGGAGACCATTGAGGAAATACATGTCCTACTCGTAGAAACGATTTAGTAGTTGAATAAGAACGATACCTTTTCTACATAGATATTTCTTTTGATTGTGTTAAATTGAAGCCTTTCAGTAGCAAAACGAGACTCGGGTTTCTGTGCCCTTCCATTATATGAACCTAAATTGCCAATATGATCTATTGGGTCTGTCTCGACGGGTGAAGGGAGTGGAGCTCTACACATACGTTACCTCTCAGGAACGTTGACTTTTGCACAGACATACACTTAGAGAGTTGCACGTACTAGATCGCAGTTTGCCGTATTGTAGAGTGCTTAGTTGGTACAATGTTTATGTCAGAGCAATAGCAATCTGTATATCGCGAACCATTTGAGAATTTGTGGATACTTGATACATCTTCATGTCAAACTATTGGAAACCTCAATTTAGGAGCATATTTTTCGGTCGATGGATGTTGTCCTGTGAGGCCACTCCATTACGCAGAATACACACTCATCGATCTCATTGAATGTGATTATTTTGTGTTATTCCCATTCCTGGTACGAATCACTTTGTGCTTTCCTTGTGTTCTGTAATTCCCTTTCCTGTTTGATCTCGGTGTAGAAGGTTGATTGAAATGAGACTACGCCAGTCGTTCCATTTCATCCCCCCACCATTCTTCCCAAATTTGAAAAGTTCAATAATTTCTACTTTTCATTCAAATAGATCACACTTTTGTATCCTTTTATGATTATGTAGGCTTTTTCATTCGAATATTTGCGAACATCTAACACAGGCAACGGCAGTATCGCATTTTATTGAAGCGCTTCATTTCAGTCAATGGGTCTTGGGGAGAAGGTTCTGGTCATAAATATCAAGCCATGTAAAGACTCCAGGGGAAAAGTTAAGATTCTCAAGTGAATCTTGTTGAGAATCAAGTAAAAACCTGTGATAATCGTGGGTCTAATTATTGCATTCTCTACGTGGCAATAGACATGCGAACACATTCAACAGAGTGAACAACACGAACTGAATCCATTCAGCTATTTCCCCAAATTCGACGATTCGTCCTTCTCTTATGTTACATTCTTTTTGGAATAGGAGCTGGTGGAGTATCATATTGTCCATCTTCATTTTCTGTGAGTGTTATTCCCCAATTTTTATCGCTGTTTTTCAATCAGATTGCACATAAATATTTTATCGTCTGACACAAAACTGCAATGTGGAAAGAGAGAGAGAAGGCACCTACCCGAAATGATATTTGTTACAAATCTAGCCTGAACAACAATCACTACCGTAAACCCATGATTAGAGGAGTACAACGAAAAGACCAAAATAATTTTTACATTCTCGAAAGAGACTGAATAACTGCGGATCAGATCCATCTTTGATGAATACAACTAGCATGAATACATACTTATTGGAGAGGTTTCAATATTGCCCTTCATAGACTTTGCCTAACCTAGCAGATTGACTCTCACAACTAATTATTGCAAGAGCCTGGATGAGGTATAGAATATATAATACAACCTTCAAAATGGGACAATGCAATCAAAATATTTGAAAAAATCCTTGCAAGTATTGTAAAACTATGATGAGTGAGGAAAGACTTGAGCACTATGTTGAGGGATATAATACTGGATTGGTTAGTCAGTCCGCGGTTCCTTTCACCAGTTCACCTGCGCGATTTGGTGTTTCTGTTTCTTCGTCGTCTGTCGATGCCTCACTCACTCGTTCGAAGCTCGTCTCCTCCTGAATTGCCTGCACTACAGTGAGGAATGCCCATCATTTTGTCCCGCCTGCTATTAATTGCATTATCATACTGATTTCTCGTTTACTGTACGACTTTCTTGTTTCGAAAGCGATAATTAATAATATTAGTACTCACCGCACTGCCTTCCTCTCCCGGTGTTTCACTCTCTTTCATGGATGAAACGAGCGATTTCGTCGATGGTTGTCTGCTGAGTGCTGGTGTAGTCAGAGCAGAGGATGGAGCGGGATGAGAAGTCCTGAAAAGTACACTATCGACAATAAGTATTTTGCCAAAAAATTTTCCTTGTTATCTCAGCTCTCAGTTTTCGAAAAATTCTGAAATTGTTACTGTATATACTAGACTTCGGGGGACGCTTTCTATTGAATAGGATGACCCTTTATCTCGAATGGCCGCTTCCCCATAAATAAAAGAAAGTTTATATGGTATTAAAACCTTTGCCATTTTTTGTGAGGGGTCCAAAAAATCTGAAATTTTTATTGAAGGTAGTGCACCTCAGGAGGACTTCAAATCAGCTTGGACTTGAATTTTGGTCGCTTCCCC